>CM040240.1:164778505-164831397 GCA_022545495.1 Chrysanthemum lavandulifolium | reverse complement strand
CCTTTACCGGACCAACTTTTCACCATCAAAACTTATCATAAACACATCAAAGTTATTGTGATACACCTTTTCAACGAGGACTTAAATCGATAAATCTATAAAGTTGATAAATTGGTCATTTTTTTATCTTTGTTGGCGAACTTTCCCAAACACTATATTAATGATCACCAATGCTTCATTCCAAGCCGAACAAGATGTTTAGCCTAACATATTATCTTTCAGTATTACATTTTCATTGATCCAGCTAGTTATACCAAGCCTTAAAAAAATAAAAATAACACAACTATAACAAGAAGAATTTTACCTCAGCGCCACATCAGCTTTCTGTGTTCCTTTATTTCTTCTCAGTTTTCACCCCAATAGTCATCACTCCATCACCTTTCATTAAAGTACCCATTTTTATACAAGTATACCTTACAAAATAATTCACACACACTCACAAACTAAGTAAATAATAATAAAAACATTAATGGGCTTACATTTGCACGTTTACATATAAGGTGAGGAGCACACCTTTCATGCTTGGTGTGAGCACCTCACCTTTCTTCCCCAGCAAGCCTCACGCGTGACTATATGCAAAAAAGGAGCCCCACACTCATTGTTGGGAGCAACCTAAGTATCTTCCAGCATGTAGTTTAGTTGGTTCAGAAATAGTGCACTTGAAAATATTTTAGGTTTTGACCCAATTGCTTCAAGAAATAACCCAATTTATTAGAAAACTTTGTTGGGCCAATTCAAAGCCCAATGATCTTAGTCTTATGATTTGAATAGAAAATACCCTAAGTATTGTATAACCGTAAACATCAATCAAGTCATTAAGTGAACAGTCCTCAGTAAGTTACCTTCAAGATGTTTAGACTGAGCCTAAGAAGAAAGGCTCACCATTTAGTGAGGCGGTTCTCAGTGAATGATCCCTGAACCAAAGAAGAATGTAATGGGTTCAGTAAGTGATGACAATAGCTCACTGAACCCCTCGGTCTCCTCAACAAAAGAAGAACTGAAGACTTAGATAATTATCTAAGTAACTAAAGAAAAAATGAGATAAGGTGGGATAAGTTTGAATATATAAGGCAAGGTCCTTATCAAAAAATGTTAGACTTTCCTGAATGGTTAAATATCAGAACAATTGCCAATACCGTTCTATCAAAAGTGCGTTTGTCTCATACCCAAAGTAGAATACTCTATAAGGACAAAAGTACATAGTATATTGTGTCCATTCATTCCATGATACATACTCTTTACCCACAGGTTAATAACCATTTCTTAGACTATATAAAGACTTGTAAGTGAGGAGTAAAAGTGACAAGTTTGTGCACTAAATGATGAGACATTTACAAACAACTTTTACTCCTCCAAACACATTCAGGTCCCTGAGTATGAGCTCAGTTGGTTTTGCATAATTGTACTTAAATTTAACTTTGAGTTTAAAGAGGAGTCTATACCATAATTGTCATTCAATTCCAAATGTTGTTCTGCAAATACTTGGGTATAAATTCTTTAATTTACTTCTAATAAAATTTAAACGTTAAAAAACTTGTGTGTCATTACTTTAAGTTTTTAACTCTTATTATTAGTATTTCATTACATCATTTAAGCATGAAACATGGTTAGATTAACTTTGTAGTTAGGCTAACCCCGTAAAAGGGAACAACAAATTTATTGACGATATACGATGATTCACTTGCATGCATAGCCTTATCACGGTATGTAATGTATACGACTTCAAAATGTATATCACGTTATAGTTTTGGGGTCTCAAAATATACTTTCATCAATGATATATGATTTTATCTATACTACATTATAATGTACTAGCCGGGTACCCGCACGTTGTGGCGGCGGGTACCCGTGTAACTAAATAACCCACAATAACATACAATTGAAGTATCACAATCATCTTAATACATTATAGTAGTACGTGCACAATGCATTCGAAACCAAAAAGGGTATCACCAATGGTGTTGTTTTGGTACACGGTAATAGCGATGACACGTCGTAGTTGGTGATAATGTGAAGATAAAAACAATGTCAATTCTTAGTATTGCAAAAATGTCATGATTGACTTCATTATCTCAAGCCAACATATTTTCTTTCACTACGTTAATAAATTGTACACGTTCACTTTCTAAAATGACTATCATCTCTTCATGGTCTTTTTTATACTAAAACAAATAACCTATAATTTAATGTAAATTTAAAATTGTGTAACCGAAAGTTAATAATTTATATTTATTTAATTGTATTTTTATTGTTTTTGGTTACAATCATTTATATTATTAAGCACATAAATAAAATTCTTTTTAAAGGACATGTCGGTTACTAATATTAGTATTTGACCAAAACTTTCTATTATAGGCAAGTGTGTTTAACTTTTAAGTCTTTCTATTTAGGAAAAGTGTGTTGACTGAATTTTTAAGCCTTTCTATTTTGGGCAATTGTGTTGACTGAGTTTTTAAGCATTTCTATTTAGCGGCAGCGATGTCTAGTTTTTGACAAGATTCCGGTGATGAATAATTTTTTTGAAATATTGTATCCGTAGCGCCTCTGGAATCCTTTTCGAAGAATTGATTTTCTATTGATTATTAGGTTTTATGAAGTTATTTTACTTTCTTTCTACTGAATTGACATTTTTTATGATTTTGTTGGTTCTATAGAATGTGAAAGCAATATTCTAACTTTGATAGTTATTATTTTCTTACTTTTTTTGTTAATAAAAGTGTTTATTATAACATGGGTCTGTCGTTCGGCAAATAATGTGGCTGAATTTGTTTTAGTGTTTAAAACTCAAACAAATAATCTCATTGCTTTGATGGTTGGATGGATATTAATCTCGTTGCAAATAATAGTCTTTAATTATTTGATAGATGTTAATCTCATTGAAATTTTATAGTGTGGTGTCAAATGGTTTAATAAGGGCCATGACATTTTACTTCTCTTTTACATTTGTCATTGTTTTCATTGTGCGGTTAAGATTAGTTAACTTTTTATTATAATATACAATATCAAAAATTTGAATTATACGAGTTTTCAAGAAGATTGAGTGTTTTGAGGCCGACTTACTAATTTCACTTTAATCTGCTTAACTTTTTATTATATATGATCTTTCTTACTCGTGAGTTGCAACTTGTAAGACTTAAAATACATAACAATGACATATATAATGTTTCCTTATTTGTAAATTTACTTAACATCAACTGATACGCGTTATTTATACTTGTAGCGAGTTCTTACGTTAGAAAAAATTCATGAAATGTCCTATAAGTTTATTTGGTTACTCATAGTAGTGACCCAGCGACCCTCAATTTTCATGTCATCTCAGCTTTTTCTCTCATTCGATCTATAAACGACTTTTTAGACACAATAAAGTGAGCAATATTTTTTATTTTATTATTTAAAAAAAAAAACGCTTTTCAATAACAAAATTAAATTTATTAATAATATTAAAAAATTACAAATTAAATTTGTGTCTTTGATAATTTAAAAAGAAAATTAAAAAAAATAATGATGTAATAAGCCATTAGGGGTTTAAAACTTATTCGGGCTACTTACATGCATGAAAAATTGAAAAGTACAACCAACAACCCACATATTACATATATATAAACGTCGAGCCCAACAACTTAAATAAAAATAATAACGTATTTATGTTGCATTTCGTCACAAACTTTCAAAATGAATAATAAAAAATGAAGAAGATTATATTCGAGAGAATTCTTTCACTTTCTTACATATCTTACTTTGACACCAAATACAAAATTATAAGCACCACAATCTCACATTCTCACTTCATTAAAATCAATGTTCCTGTATGATTCCTTTTTTTAAAAGTAACTCTACAATAGTAACTATTCATTATCTCTACACCTAAAATCACTCTCGTTAAATCACACGAACCAAACACAACATATACTCTTCTTCTTTCCTTTGCGGTATCCTTTAATCTCGAATCACCAAAAGAGAGTACGAAAAGATCTTGATACCAAGGTCTCAGGAAGGTTTTGATTTTGTTCTTATGTTTCTTTAACCGAAAGAACGAAATGATGAAACAAGTTTGTGTTTTTATAATATGGCACCGTTTATTTTTTTAGGTTGTTTGTGGATCTATCAACCGGTGGAGACCACGATCGGTAGTCTTCAAGGGTCTTCAAATGGAGCCAACCGACCGATTGGTCAGCACAACGTCTATTTCCCATTGTGCCATCACCACAACGTCTATTCCCACCCCGACACCCACCGGGTGGCGCCGCCGTTGCAAGAAACGACCGCTGCCTTTTTTGTCATATTTGTTTGGTCAACTATGATGTGTGAGGCAAAAAGAATGAAGTGGGTGAAACCTAGATGAAACACTAAGGTGTCGTTTGTTTTTTCAGAGCTTTTACCTCTTCATCTGCAAACCATGTCTGCGGAAGAAGAGGTAGATCTAAAGTCTTCATCTGCATGGATGAAGACCGTTTGTTTTTGTGCTATTGAAGTACTTCTTTTATTTTCTATTTTTTTTTCTTTTTTTGCGCTATAAATACTTTTGTAATATGGTTCAAGTGGGTTAATCGTAAAAAACGTAAGAAAACGTAAAATAACAGACAAAAACGTAAAAATGATCGAAAACATAAAAAGCGGATGAAAAAATACGAAACGTAAGAAAAGCGGTTAAAGCGTAAAAATGGCGAAAACTTAAAAAATGGACGAAAACGTAAAAATGGGCGGCGTAAATAAAAGACCGAAATATAAAAGAGATGTAAGATATTGAGAAAGAGATGTAAGGTTTGTGAAAGAAGAGGTAAGGAGTGAAAGAAGAGGTAAGAAGTGAAAGATAATGTCTGAAATTTAGAAGAGGAAAGAAGTGAAAAGAAGCACTTATGTCTGCAGAAAAACAAACAAGAAACCTCTGCCCTCCTGCAGACAAAAGAAGTGAAAAGAGGAAAAAAGTACTTCTTGAGAAAAAACAAACGACACCTAAGGTGGGATTTTTGAAAATATCATGTTTCTGTAATTGGTGGAAAAGCATATTTGAGGTGTGATGTTTTAAGGATGATGAAAGTGTGGTGGTAGGCAATCTGCTTGGAATGTGTGAGGAGAGAAGGCTTGCACATGTGCGTGTATATATAGATGGCTAGAGGGAGTAGATGGGCTGTTACAAAAGAGTAAATGGGCTGTTTTAAGTCTATTGATTTGTATTTAACTCCTCGAACTAAAACGTCTAATATGAATGTAATAGCTGAATTTATAAGCTTTATGTGTATGTATTTAATAGACTTTGTAAAACACTTCTTTCTATTATAAGTAAATTGTTTAATCTGAATTTTTAAGCCTTCTATTAATAGTACGTCCTAAATGTTTTATATAGTAGTATAGATATAGATTTAGGACTTTTTATAAAAGAAAGTCTTAAAAATGCCTACACATGTTACTATAATTAGTAATTCATATAATTAAGAAAAGAAGCATAATGTACAATACTTTAATGCACATAATTTTCAGATGTACAAGACAAGAAGCATAACGTACACCACTTTAATACACATATTAAAAAAAACAAAACACCACATTAGTGTTATTTAATATAGTCAATTAATTAACTGGTCAATAAATACAATTAATACAGTTATTAAAACACCCATAACATAATAAATACAAATTATCAAGCATATTGTACGACCAAATTAAACATAATTCCTACATTAAATGTCACTAATACAAATAATATTCAAGCCCGAGCAGGCAATAGGCCAAATGGGCTTGAGGCCGAGCAGCGCAGCAGCCAAGCAGACTCGAGCCCGAACAGTGCAGGCTAAACGAAATTCTTGAAATCCGTAAATTTATTGTCAAAAGAACATAATAAACTAAAATACATGATTCATTTGAAAATTTTATTTCAGTGTACCTGCCGCCACAACGCGTGGGTACTGCATTAAATGTCACTAATACAAATAATAAAGTACATTATACAAATTTTAAAGCCCGAACGGGCAACGGGCAAAATGGGCTTGAGCCCGAACAGGCACGGGTCAAACGGGCTCGAGCCCGAACAGCCAAACGTGCTCGAGCCCGAACGGGCACGGGTTAAATGAAATTCTTGAAATCCGTAAATTAATTGTAAAAAAGAACATAATAAACTAAAATACATGATTCACCGAAAATTTTTATTTCAGAGTACCCGTCGCTACAGCGCGTAGGTACCTGCTAGTTTTCTATAAAATATGTTAAAACTGAAACAGGGTCGTAGCTAAGCTAACAGAGATCCTGTGTAAAACCCCGAAAAGGTAAAATTCATCGCAACCATTCAAACACATAAATATTCAAATACAATGAACTTTTTTACAAGCTAAAATTAAGTAGAATACTTAAAAATGTTTGTGTTTTGCTGGTGGTTGACTATTTATGGGTTTGTACATAAATTATTAGGAATCTTTATCACACTTCAATGTTTATTGTTACACTTGTTGTCTATTCATCAGCTCGATGCCTACAAAAAAAGTAGTTGATGAATTATAGATTTATTAGACCACTCTCTTTAAAAGCTTATCAAATTTCCATATACTCATTTCTAAATGAGCCATAAAAGCTACCACGTTCGTGTGAATAGCAATATCATACTATTTATAAGAGAATTATGTACGATAACGCAGCAAGGGGCGTTATGCCGACATGGCAGTCGCGTTGCCGGCGTGACCACTGGTGGTAAGGTGTTGGCTGAATCGTTGCTCCACCAACGTGCGCTGAGTTTGTTTTTTATATCTTTTTCATTTCTTTCAATTTAAATGGGTGTCACTATATGTTTTTGTATGTGTTTTGCACTATGAGTGTGAGTGTGTGTTAGAGTGGAGAAGACTGTCTTTTTTTGTTAGTAAAATGGGCATTAGGCTGTCTGGTCCAAATAAAACATAAAAAAAAATTATCTTTTTATTTATTTATTTTTTAATTTTAGTTTTATAACTTTTTTAAAATGTTATATGTACTTTTATGGGTTAATAGACAATAAAGTCACTAAAGTTTGCGTGAAATTTGTCTTAAGTCACTATAGTTTAAAAGTTGTCATTCAGGTTACTATACTACACGGGTTTGTCAAACGTGTCATTGAACATTTTAAAACCAGTTCCTTAGCTCACTCCCATGGTGGGCAACCGGTTGAGATACCCATTTGGTGTCCACGTGGACCTGGCCAAATAACACATCAGATTCAACTTGCCACATATGAAAACCACTTACATACTCTCTTATAAAAAACTAACCTTACCTAAAACATACCCAAATATCCATTTCAAAATTAGGGTTCTAAACCCAAAAATCATTAAATTCGTTCCATCTTCATCTTGCAACAAATCAATGGCGCACCTTTGTGGATGTGGTGAAGTTGCAAGGTGTCGAACCTCTTGGACACAAATGAACCCTGGAAGAAGATTTCTTGGTTGCCCCAATTTCTTGGATCCAACAAGAAATTGCAACTATTTCAGATGGGTTGATGCGCCATTACAAAATCGTTGGTATCAAGCAACCATGTATCGATCCATGTTAATTTGGAGAATGCACAAGATGAAGTTGTTCAACAACCAATCAAAACTCTCGAAGCGCATTTTACAATAGGGTTTTGATTGTGGTTATTATTGGATGTTTCTTATTAGGTTATTTTAGGTGTTATTGTATTTTGTAAGTGATGGCAGTTTACTTTATGCAGTTATTTTGTAAGTGATGTCAGTTTAGTTTATGCAGTTTAGGTTAGAATGGTTATTGTAAGACTATGGTATTTTGTGATTAGAATGCATCTTTGTAACAATGGTTATAATGAATGAATGAAGTGAAGTGTTCTATATCTGTTTACATGTGTTTGTGTTTGAAATACTTTATACATTCTACTTGTAACAATGAAGTAAAGCGCATAACAAAAGCGCAAATGGATAGTCATACATAAAGCGCATTCAAAGCGCATATCATTCTTTGCAAATGTTTGTGAGATATAAAGCGCACAACATGTTGCATTGTTTAATACATACAAAATATGGTGCGATTTGAAGCGCAAATGTTAAGTAAGTAGCATCATCATGCGATACCACATCCTAAAGTTTAACATCCTATGGATTAGTTCTAATGGTCGATATACAAAAGTGCCAAACTAGTGGCTAGCCATGTTAACATCCTATGGATTAGTTCTAATGGCTGATATACAAAAGTGCCAAACTACTGGCTAGCCATGTTAAGGTCATTCCTACAATCTAGTCAAGAGAGATGGCATCATCTTCATTTAATCCTGGCCCAGGTGATGGTGGCATGTTGAAGATGATCTGTTTGATCCTTTCAGATTGCCTTCTCTCCACTGGTTGTCTTTTCCTTTGAGCTGCCATCCTCCTTTGGTATTCTGCATTCCTCCTCACAAGTGGTTCTAGCATTGGCTCTTGCTCCACAACAGGTTCTGGTCTTTCAGCATGGACTCTAACATCTTCAGGTGTAATACCAATTGGCCAAGCTGGTGCATGCATACCCATAGTATTCTGCATAATTTTTACATTAATTAAAAAAATGAATAATCAGCATACATAAACAAAATTAATGTAAAATATTTGAAGTACTTACTCCTAACATTGGCTCTCCATCAACAGGATCCCAAGAAAGACCAAACCCTATAGGTTTTATTCCACCAGGATACATATGAGCTTTTGATCCATCTCCTTTCCCTCTCATTCTAACAACTTTCCCATTTATGGTCCTAAGGCTCCTATTGCTAACACCTTGTTCACTACTTGCGACTTCACTTGATGGTATTCCTACACTACCACCCATCATTCTAACACGGCACCCTCATTAGTACACCCCTACCCTACCCTCGATTCTTACACCAACACCCCTAGTTGGTGAAGGCAACTGATACGGTGTAGACATTTCAAAGCCAACTGGAGGAGTTGAAATTTGAGGTGGTGCAGAACAACCAGTTGGCATCTCATCTTGTGGTGCATTCAAAACAGAAGGGTCTTGTGGTGCAGAACTTGGTGTATTACAAGAACTTGGTGTATTACCACCTCTAGGAGTCTTGCCACCTCTTGGGGTTTTACCACCTCTAGGAGTCTTGCCACCTCTAGGAGTCTTACCACCTCTTGCAGACCCACCACTTGGTATCTTATCTTGTGGCTTACTTGGACAAGCCCTTTGATTATATCCACTTTCACCACAAAGCTTACAATGATTGACTTGCCTTTCTCGCTAATCCTAGTCCTATTCCCATCATTCTCACTGCATCTCTTCTTCTTATGTGGTGGTCTTCGGGCATTCTTCCGATCATAGGAGGTAATGGCTTTTGATATTCAGTTGAGGCCATTGATCCATTCCATTTGACCCTCAATATAATGACTATAAGCGAGATACAAACCTTTCTTTCCGAACGATTAGAAACATACTTGATCGATGCAAAACCGTCAAGTTTTCTCGCTGTGGTGATCACTTGTGAATGACCGGCCGTAAGGAACTTAAAATAGCTCACACACCAATTGCAATTTAGATAAGGAGAATACGGTGGATTCCGGTGTCGTTAAGTCCCACGGAGGATGGTGGTGTTTAACACAATCGGATGTCGAATAACCGCTAAGGATAGTGATCGATGGGTTTTGAGTTGTTTATAAACTACTGGGGCTTAAATGCAAAATAAAGGAGATTAAAAGTTAAACTATCTTAAATAAACGCTATCACTAATTTTAAACCGATGTTCTTGATTTTTCGATTTTAAAAGCGAATTTAAAACTACTGCGACGTCAAATAAAAGCGTGAAACTTACACAATATTAATCCTAAAAATATGAAAATGATATTTTTACAAACCTAATGATATAAGAAACTTTTTAGAAAAAGAAAATTATTTTTATAACTATTTAATTAATTATTATTAATTAAAAACTATTTTTAACTATTAAATAATAGCTTAAATTACAAGAAAATAGGAAATGAACTTAGAAAAATAAAATTAAGACTTGGAAAAATCTAAAATAACAAAAAAGAATTTTCAAAACTATTTTTATATTTTTCTGATTATTTTTCTATTTTTATGAATTTTAAACTATTAAAAATTAATTAAATTACTAAAAATTACAAAATAAACTATGAAAAATCGGAAAATTACTTTTTTACTTTTTATATTTATCTAAACTTAATAAAAATGCAAAGTTATTTTTTGGACTTTTACGAATTTTTTTATTAAAAGCTAATTAAAAGTGCTTAAATACTAATTTAAATTAAGAAAATAGCAAATCAACTTAGAAAATCTGAAAATTTCAGGAAAAGCTTAAAAAATATGAGGAAACTAGGAAAATGGAAAAATAGGAGCTTATTTGGAGGAATTAGAATCGATGTGCAAGTGCTTATTATTAAGACTCCAAATAAGCCAAATGGACAAAATAAGACACCAACTGATTACAGAAGTTCCTAACTGTTTTTAACCACTGGATTACAAGTTACAAGGATTTGGCTATAAGAGCTAAAAAGCCAAAACAGATTCTGGACACCAACTTTGAACACAAGCACAAGCTTTAAAATAAGCTCAAAATGAAAAACACCAATTGGAACCTAAAGCAGACCTGGGTGAGACCTAGCAAACCAAAACTCAGACCTGGGTGAGCTCATATGAGCCCTATGCAACCCTGGACAAAACTGAGAAAACTCAGTTATTCATGAGCCTTGTGAGCAGGGCATTTGACACCCAAAAGAGAAGCAGTTTTGAGGCTTCTAAAAAATTTGCAAAAATCTGATAAAATGATGACAAGAAAGGGGACCAGTTGAAGTTAATGAAACAACAAATTTCACTTAATTTAGCTCAGAATTGAACTCATGAAAAATCCTTCCAACTGAGCTCAAATCCACTTTTCACAATTTTGACTTTTGTAGCAGTTGAGAAAATTTTGACTTTCATGAAGTTTGATTCCAATTTTATGACTGATGTTGCAGTAATATGATATGATAACACTAATGCAAGCTATGTCTATGGAATTTGAACACAAAACAAGGATTTGCAAATCCTTGATCACAACAGATTAGCAGTATGAGACAGATTTAAGGAATTTTGACTTTTTGAACTAGCAGGCACAATATTTTGACTCAAATGAGCTCAAATATGCTTAACAAACATAGAACAATAAAAATAAACCACTGCATAAGCTTAAAAGACAGAAAGATCAGCAGAACCAAACACACCTTTTTAAACTGATTAGATGCTAAACTGAGTAAACTTATGAACTAGCACAAACCATTGATTAATATGACCTTATTTATCCTAGTTACTACTATTTTGACAGGTTTAAAAGATTAATGATCACAACTACAAATACACATACAAACTGCAAATTTGAAGAGAAACTGAATTTGAGAGTACCAACTTACAAGAGTCCAAGCTGTTTATGCAGCTTAATCCAAAACCATTACTACACTTATACTAATCCAAATCCAACCCATTTCATCTCTGCAACACCCTGCATCCATTTCCAAACTTAATTGAACCAAAATTCCTTCACAGTTGACTTTTGTTGACCAACATCCAAATGTGCTAAAAACTGAGTTTCAAGCTTACAATAAGCTATGTTAAGCTCAAATAAACTTGTTTACACTTAAAATTAAGCTGTTGGAAGCTTGAATTCAAGACTTTGAATCTAACATTTGAAACAGTAAAATTGCAAACTTGAAATATAAATGAACCACTGAATTAAGCTTTGAAACTGAGTTATAATAATCAAAAGGTTTAGTATTAATACAATAAAACTTGATATTACAGAATTGTGAACTAATTAAAACATTCAAAGAAAAACGACATACATAAAATTTAAAAAGCTAACTACTACCCTTCTTCTCTGCATCTTCCTCCTATTTTATGCTTCAAATAAGCTCACGTGCCTTCGAGATAATCCCACCACTTTGTTCGGGCCAATGGGAGTGTTTTGAGTGTTAGCTCATTTTAAGGTGAAATGGAGATTTGACTTGTAGGCTACATTTTATCAACTAGGGGTGGCATTTAATGTGGTGGTAAAAGTAGGTGAGTATGATGAGGGGGTGGAAAGGTAATGGGAGAGTGCCTGAGGTTGCAGGGCAACTTGTGAGAAAGGTGGGGGAGATAAACAGTACAGGTGGCGGGTAAATGGTTGTTTGACTTTGGGTTGACCAGGGTTCAAAATGGGGAGGTCAAAGGGTTTTGACAGGGGACTCAAAAGGGTAATATGGCAGGGGGGTCAAAAGGTTTTTGACAAGGCTTAGTTTAGGTTAATTATGACAAGGACTAAAGTGTAAATCTGAAATTATGAAGGACCAACTCGTAATTTTCCAAACTTGTTACAAGGGACCAATATTGACAAGTCCCAATAGTACAAGGACCGATTTGACAATTTCAATTTTCCGAGGACCAAACTTGACATTTTTGAAACTTGAGGACCTTTTCGCCATTTAACAAAAGATTTATTCAAGGACCATTTTGACAACTTAGAATATTTGGGGACCTTGAATAACATTTTTCTTTATTTAGATTTACCAGGACTATTTTTGACAACTTTTGAAACTTGGGGACTAAAGCGCCAATTATGCAAACTTGATCGTTTTTCACCGATTTTGATATTTTGCATTTAAAACACATAAAACACTTATTTGTGATATTTTATCATTTGATGCATTTCGAGTGTTTTCGGATGTTTTGCGATCTAATTTGTAGATAAAATGATGAGTATTTACACACTCATCAATCCCCACTAAGATATTGCTAGTCCCTAGCAATGTTTTGAGAAAAATTAATGATTTCAATCTCTTTACCAAAAGCCATTACTCGGGTAGCCAAATGTTTCAGTTCAAGTAAGAACCTTGGTACACCGATAACCAAATGATTTTGAGCAAACCACCGACTTCCAACGGATTTGATTTGTCTTTACCGAAGCCGTTTGCTCGGACTAGCCAACTCTTAGATAAAATATCTTTGGTGAGTGATTACCAATTATGGTTTTCCAAGCGCTTTACCACAAGCCATAAACTTGCGGGCTAGCCAACTCTTCACTTTTAAGGATATGGTGAAATAATACCATACAATTTTGGGCAAATTGCAAGCCGTCAACGGATTTGAGATATCTTTACCAAGAGCCATTTGCTCTGGATTAGCCAATCCTTTTGTTTATTAGACAAGGCGGATCGATAACCATAAGATGAGTAAGTGTAAACACTTACTCCAAAAAAATTGGCCAAAACGGGGAATTGGGCGGTATAATTACATGATAAAATTCGTGAGAATTCCCCCACACTTAGAAATGAATATTGCCCTCAATATTCAAAGTACCGCGGTTATGCCGAAACATAGAACGTAAAAGGAAATACTAAGGCCATTATTTAGCAAGGATTTTTTTTTTTTTTTTTTTTTTTTAAAAACTCTTATATATACACAACATGTGGGCAACTCCCCACACTAGGGTGGTAGAAAGTAGAAAGAAGAGGCTAAACTGTCAAGTTTTGTCACACAAGCTAGCCACTTGTGAATGGCTAACCGTAACAAACTTCAGTGACTCGAAATATGGGTGAAAACCCATATGGCATGCTATTGTTTTGATTCCCAGTCGCTAGCTTGACTCGATCCCGCATTTATTGGTTCATGGGGAAAGTTTGTAGATCCGGGACAATCACAGGAGGAATGTCCTCTCCAAAGTAATGCTTCAACCGATGACCATTCACTTTAAAGTTTGGACCATCGGGTTGAGATAACTCAATGGTACCATAAGGATAAACCTTAGCGATAGTAAATGGACCAGACCAACGGGATTTAAGCTTTCCCGAGAAAATTTTCAATCTGGAGTTGAAAAGAAGGACTCGATCACCAACGTTGAAAACGCGGTTCTTGATTTTAGAGTCATGAATCTTCTTTGTCTTTTCTTTATAGATCAAAGAGTTCTCGTATGCTTGATCACGGAGTTCATTTAATTCATTCATTTGAACTTTCCGGTGATCACCGCCAGCTGAATATCGGTTAGCATGCTTCAAGGCCCGGTATGCCTTGTGCTCTAGCTCAACCGGTAGATGACACGCCTTCCCGTACACAAGCTTGTATAGAGTACACCGATGGGTGTTTTGTAAGTATACGGAAGGCCCAGTCGTCATCTAGCTTATCCGACCAAGAGGCACGGTTTTCACCAACCGTCCTCTCCGAATTCTTTAATCCCGGTTAGAAACTTCCACTTGCCCACTAGTTTGGGGTGATACGCGAGAGAGACGGTGAGTTACACCATATTTACGCATGACTCTTTCAAAGCGGTCATTGCGTAAATGCGTACCACGATCACCGATTATGGCTCGTAGAGTTCCAAACCTAGCAAAGAGAGATTTCAAGAATTTCACAACAACTCGGGCATCATTGGTATGCAAAGCCTTAGCTTCAACCCATTTTGAGATAGTCAACGGCCACGTAGTATGTACTTATTACCGCGAGAAGAAGGAAATGGCCCATAAAGTCAATGCCCGGATGTCAAAGATCTCGCACACTTGAATGGCGTTTTGCGGCATTTCATTTCTTTGTGAGATATTCGTGACGTTGACAAGCGTCGCGGGCTTTGACAAATCGTGGGCATCCTTGTAGATAGTGGGCCAATAGAATCCGAATCAAACACCTTCTTGGCGGTGTAGTTGGGGCTATGATGTCCCCAGTAGGTCCGGCATGGCAAGCTTTGAGAATGTCAATAGCTTCGACCATATACACATCGCTGATGACTTGATCCGCAAATTTTAAACAAGTAGGGTCGTCCCGAGTAATGTTTTACATCTTTAAAGAATTTGTTCTTCCGTTGGGACGACATCCCTTTCACTATGAAGTTACCCGCATGGTAATTTGCGGTCAAGAAACCATGGGTAGAAGAGTCTCCACGAAAATAAACGCATTGAGTGTCTCGAGAGAAATGTTTCATTTATTTCTTTTTCTCGAACACATCTTGGTGAGGGTTTTCTAAGCGGGATAGATGATCGTGACCGGGTTCTCGGCTCCTTTTTATCACGTATAATGATATCAAATTCACGGAGGAGGAGAACCCAACGGAGCAATCTCGGCTTTGCATCTTGTTTTGCAAAGAGATATTTAAGAGCCGAGTGATCCGTATACACTACGATTTGGTCAAGATTAGGTATGGCGAAACTTTTCAAACGCATACACCACGCTAATAGTTCTTTTTCCGTAGTGGTGTAGTGGGTTTGAGCTTGATCATAGTCTTACTCGCATAGTGGATCGGTGAAAATGCTTAGTTTTCGTTGCCCAAGACCGCACCGATAGCAAAATCACTTGCATCGCACATGAGCTCAAAGGTTAAATCCGATCGGGGCAACTAGAATGGTGCTTCCGTAGCTTTTTCTTCAATGTTTCAAAAGCTTCGATGCACTCGGGAGAGAAGATAAAAGGAGCTTCTTTTTCAAGAAGATGGGTCATACGTGACGATTTTAGAAAAATCTGTATGAATCTACGATAGAACCCGGCATGACCAAGGAAACTCCTAATACCTTTGACGGTAGTAGGATGAGGCGGTTAGCAATAACATCAACTTTTGCTCTATCGACCTCAATCCCATTTTTGGAAATCTTATGGCCAAGGACTATGCCTTCTTTGACCATAAGTGGCTCTTCTCCCAATTTAGGCAGATTGGTGTCTTCACACCTTTTTAACATTTTGTCTAAATGGGAGAGACAAGTCTGAAATGAGTCCCCAATGACCGAGAAGTCATCCATAAACACCTCCATTGTTTCCCGATCATGTCATGGAATATGGCCATCATACATCGTTGGAACGTGCAGAGCATTACATAAGCCAAAAGTCATACGTTTGTAGGCAAAAGTTCCGTATGGGCGGTGAATGTTGTCTTCTCTTGATCCTGTGGATCAATGGGGATCTCGAAGTAACCCGAGAAACCATCAAGGAAACAATAGTATTCGTTTTCCCGCTAATCTCTCAAGCATCGATCCATGAAGGGTAGAGGAAAATGGTCTTTACGGGTGGCGTCATTCAACTTACGATAGTCAATCTGACACGCCATCCCGTAACCAATCGAGTTGGAATTAACTCGTTTTCTTCATTCGTGACAATAGTTATGCCACCCTTTTTGGAACACGGTGAATCGGGCTAACCCAAGGACTATCTCGAGATAGGGTAAATCAATCCCGCATCAAGAAGTTTGATAACCTCTGTTTGATAACATCATGGATTTTGGATTTACTCTTCTCGATGTTGAACTATTGGTTTGAAGTCATCCTCCATCAAGATTTTGTGAGTACAAAATTCGTGGTTAATACCCTTAATGTCGGAGAGTTTCCAAGCAATTGCTTGCTTGTGTGACTTCAAGACCTTTATGAGAGCGATCTTTTCATCTTTACTCAAATCTCGAGCAATAATGACGCAATTTATCATCACCTTCAAGAAATGCATACTCGAGATGAGGAGGTAAGTCCTAAGTTCGACTTGAAATTCTTGATTTTCTCAACCGACTTGACTTCCTTGTTATGAAGTTTGACGGGAGGAGTGGAGGAGAAGTGTCCCGATTTAACAACTTCTCAAGAGTAAGAATATCTCCTCCAGTATTAATCTCATGGTGATTAATCTCTTCCGAATTGCATTACTAGTATGAGGGTTGATGAATGATCATCTTTAAGCAACTTCTCAATGAGAAGTATGTCCCCTCGATGTCAATTGGAGCGTGATCAATTTCCCATGGAAGAATCACTAGCCAAGTATGCTTCAATCTCTTCCAAGATGAAGTCGCTTCCCTCAAACGGAGTGAGAGAAGGAGTAAATTGGCTATGATAGGTTGAGAAGATGTGGTGGGATCCCACTCACGTAATTATGAGAATAGCCAAGAACTTCTTGAGTACTCTTGAAGCAACATCAATGATATCGATTGGTTAACCGACTCGGAATCATAGTTGCGGAGTACCTCAGTTTGATCAAGGTTAAAGGTGTGACTTCATTACCAACACGTAATGTGATTTCTTGCTCAAATACATCAATGAGAGCACGGCCGTTCTCGTGAATCCTCTTCCAACAATGAGAGGAACCCATGGATCAAGATCGAAATCAACAACAACAAAGTCGGTGGAAAATGGAACTTTCCTACTTTACAAATCGCCCTCGGCAATTCCAAGAGGACGGGATATTGTACGATCGCAAGCTCGAGAGTCATGCATGTAGGAGTAAGATCCGGAAGAAAGTTTCTTCCATCTTGAATGAGGCATCGGTTTATGCTTGCACCAAGATCGGCTAAGGCAAAGCATTCAACCATTCACGGAAATACACAAGGTAAGAGGAACTTTCCGGGATCTCCAAGCTTTTGAAGCTTCTTCAAGATAACCGCAGAGGCAGTTCTCATTGAGAGGAGTTTAGCCATTTCAAACGACTTTTCCTTATTGCTTAACATGTGTTTGAGAGTTGATGCAAACTTGGGCATCAACATGATAGCATCCATGAAGCTTATGTCAAAATGAAGTTCTTGTAAAATTTGAAAGAATTTTTCCATTTGATGACCGGCTTTTCGGAGCTTTTGCTCATGTAAGCGTGATGGGTAAGGAATAGAATATTTGGATTTTTCAATGGGAGCTACGGAGGTTCAAAACAACTCTGGATTGGATTTTGGTTTCGGACAACCCGAGGATGGACATTGTTGGTACTTCCGTTATTAGTAGGAAGTTCCTTGTCCTTGTTGCCTCGTGTTCACTTTCCACTACCTTCGGGGGAGAAGAAGAAGAGGTAGTAGGAATAGCGGGTCCATCATAAAGTACCACTTACGGTTGTGATCGCCTTTGCATCGCCCTCGGATTAGCGATCGTGTTGCTAGGTAAAGCACACGAGCCGAGGGTCGATCATTTAAAGACTTCTTTAATTCAAATGATCCGACCGACCAACAACTGTTTGTCTCCTCTTGAGTCTTCATGAATTGCCTTAAAGCTCATCGGATGTTGACACGGGAGGAGGTGGAGGGACAATTTGAGGCCTTATGTTATGATTATAGCGAATTCCCTTGATTAGGATTTATATTCTCGAAATTGATTCCTCAATTGTAAGTGTTTTGATTAAGATTTCCTTGTTGTTGGAAACCTTGGTTGGGTCCGGAATAGAAATTACCTTGGTTTTGATAACCTTGGTTCATTCTTGGTTGGTTCGATTCGGTTAGGATTACGGTTGAAACCGGGTGGTGCACGATAAGTGTTAGCACGGTAGTTTGGTTCATTATGAGGGCGGTATTGATTACCTCCTTGATTTGAAGTACCGGCTATAGCATTAGCTTCAAAAGGACTACCATCGGTGGCGATGACAGATTGTAGTATGCATGAGGACCACCACAAGTAACACAAACTTCAACTTTCTTCACTTCACCATATGATGGTGCTTGTGTGAAAGTGACTTTCTTTGGTTAGCAAGAACCAAAGCTCGAACAATATCCGTGAGTTTGTCAATCTTAGCATCGGTGCTAGATGTACTCACGGAGATGAAGTAGAAGGTCCCAGATTAGGCGAGTCCGATATGTCTTTGTCGCGGAAAGGACGGACACGGGACTTGTTTTCAATGATTTGCAAGGCTTCTTTTGTGGTCTTGCTCAAGAAATTACCTCCAGCGGAGGCATTTAGAGAGTCTTGATTGGCTGGTTCGGACCATTGTAGAAAGTATCCATTTGCATTAACTCGGTAAAACCATGATGCGGACACTATGCAGACAAGTCTTTATAACGATCCCATGCCTCCCGAATGATTCCTCAAATCTACGAGAGAATTTCATTATCTCATTCTTAAGACTTGTAGTTCGGGATGGAGGATAGAATTGTTCACAAACTTTGTGACAAGATCTTCCCATGTCTCAATGGAGCGAGGGGTTGTTTCTCAAGCCAATTCGGGCTTGTCCTACAGAAAATGGGAGCGAGAAGAAGCTTGATAGCTTCATGTAGGACATTCTTGTACTTGATGGTAGATGCAATCTTGTTAAACCATCGAATGTGTGCATGAGGATCATCCCGCTCAAAACCATAGAATTGGCTTTGGGTTGCAGTTAAGTAACCGGTTTGAGCTCAAAAGTATCGCCCACGATGGTGGGACAACAATGGCATCTCCGTAACCCTCGATGGGTGCTTGGAGAAGCTCATTCATCGGCTTGTCTTCCGCCATTACGGTGGTGGTGGTGGTAGACGTTCCTCGATCACGGTGAAGGAGCCGAACGTCCTCTACGCTCACGAGGAATCTTTCCAAGTTCGAAAGTGGACTTGTAGAACTGGAAGAACGAGTCGCATGCACTAAGTATAAAAATCAGTTTTCAAAACAAATGCGAGGCAAAACGACAAGTGAACTTAACCAATAATCACAAATGAAATGGCTTCTTTGAAAAAGGTACACCAAATCACAAGGACACAAAGGCAAGTTTTAAATCGATGTTCGGGAACTTATTATGGTCGCACCCCAGTTAGGTAGTGCATCGCCTTGATTTGCGGTGGTTGATTTTTATGTATATATTAAGTAACACCGAAAAGACGAGGTATAGATCTCATGGCGATGGGTTTAAAACTTTTGGACAATATTTTGGTATCGTCTCGTTTAACCAAATCGTATTTCTTTAAGAATCGCCTTAAAAGAAACAAAAGCTAGAAAACGTTACGATTGTTTTGTTGTTTTATATTTTGTTTGGTGTTTTTAACACTTTAGGAAAAGTGTTAATGAACTTTTGATTTTGTTATAACTTTACAAAACTTTTACAAACAATGGTATATGTGCAAGTACGGTCTCGAAAATGCTTAGAACACGCTTCTGACCTCCTCGGCGCGTGGCGCTAAAATTTGATCGGTGCAAAACCGTCAAGTTTTCTCGCGAAGTGATCACTTGTGAATGACCAGCCGTAAGGAACTTAAAACACTCACACACCAATTGCAATTTAGATCGAGAATATGATGGATTCCCGGTCGTTAAGTCCCACGGAGGATGACTGGTGTTTAACACAATCAGATGTCGAATAACCACTAAGGATAGTGATCAGTAAGGTTTTTGAGTTGTTTATAAACTACAAGGGCTTAAATGCAAAATAAAGGAGATTAAAAAGTTAAACTATCTTAAATAAACGCTATCACTAATTTTAAACTGATGTTTTTGATTTTTCTGATTTTAAAAACTGAATTTAAAACTACGCGACGTACAAATAAAAACGTGAAACTTACACAATATTAATCCTAAAAATATGAAAATGATATTTTTACAAACCTAATGATATAAGAAACTTTTAGAAAAAGAAAATTATTTTTATAACTATTTAATTAATTATTATTAATTAAAACTATTTTAACTATTAAATAATAGCTTAAATTACAAGAAAATAGGAAATGAACTTAGAAAAATAAAATTAAGACTTGGAAAAATCTAAAATAACAAAAGAATTTTCAAAACTATTTTTATATTTTTTCGATTATTTTTCTATTTTTATGAATTTTAAACTATTAAAAACTAATTAAATTACTAAAATTACAAAATAAACTATGAAAAATCTGGAAAATTACTTTTTTACTTTTTATATTTATCTAAACTTAATAAAAATGAAAAGTTATTTTTTTGGACTTTTTCTGAATTTTTTTTATTAAAAGCTAATTAAAAGTGCTTAAATACTAATTTAAATTAAGAAAAATAGCAAATCAACTTAGAAAAATCTGAAAATTTCAGGAAAAGCTTAAAATAATATGGGGAAACTAGGAAAAATGGAAAAATAGGAGCTTATTTGGAGGAATTAGGAACTGATGTGCAAGTGCTTATTATTAAGCACTCCAAATAAGCCAAATGGACAAAATAAGACACCAACTGATTACAGAAGTTCTAAACTGCTAAAATAACTAAAATGCAACAAATCCTAACTGTTTTTAACCACTGGATTACAAGTTACAAGGATTTGGCTATAAGAGCTTATAAGCCAAAACAGATTCTGGACACCAACTTTGAACACAAGCACAAGCTTTAAAATAAGCTCAAAATGAAAAACACCAATTGGAACCTAAAGCAGACCTGGGTGAGACCTAGCAAACCAAAACTCAGACCTGGGTGAGCTCATATGAGCCCTATGCAACCCTGGACAAAACTGAGAAAAACTCAGTTATTCATGAGCCTTGTGAGCAGGGCATTTGACACCCAAAAGAAGCGGTTTGAGGCTTCTAAAAAATTGCAAAATCGATAAAATGATGACAAGAAGGGGACTAGTTGAAGTTAATGAAACAACAAATTTCACTTAATTTAGCTCGAGGCGAACTCATGAAAATCCTTCCAACTGAGCTCAAATCCACTTTTCACAATTTTGACTTTTGTAGCAGTTGAGAAAATTTTGACTTTCATGAAGTTTGATTCCAATTTTATGACTGATGTTGCAGTAATATGATATGATAACACTAATGCAAGCTATGTCTATGGAATTTGAACACAAAACAAGGATTTGCAAATCCTTGATCACAACTGATTAGCAGGATGAGACTGATTTAAGGAATTTTGACTTTTTGAACTAGCAGGCACAATATTTTGACTCAAATGAGCTCAAATATGCTTAACAAACATAGAACAATAAAAATAAACCACTGCATAAGCTTAAAAGATAGAAAGATCAGCAGAACCAAACACACCTTTTTAAACTGATTAGATGCTAAACTGAGTAAACTTATGAACTAGCACAAACCATTGATTAATATGACCTTATTTATCCTAGTTACTACTATTTTAACAGGTTTAAAAGATTAATGATCACAACTACAAATACACATACAAACTGCAAATTTGAAGAGAAACTGAATTTGAGAGTACCAACTTACAAGAGTCCAAGCTGTTTATGCAGCTTAATCCAAAACCATTACTACACTTATACTAATCCAAATCCAACCCATTTCATCTCTGCAACACCCTGCATCCATTTCCAAACTTAATTGAACCAAAATTCCTTCACAGTTGACTTTTGTTGACCAACATCCAAATGTGCTAAAAGCGAGTTTCAAGCTTACAATAAGCTATGTTAAGCTCAAATAAACTTGTTTACACTTAAAATTAAGTCGTTGGAAGCTTGAATTCAAGACTTTGAATCTAACATTTGAAACAAGAAATTGCAAACTTGAAATATAAATGAACCAACGAATTAAGCTTTGAACCGAGTTATAATAATCAAAAGGTTTAGTATTAATACAATAAAACTTGATATTACGTAATTGTGAACTAATTAAAACATTCAAAGAAAACGACATACATAGAATTTAAAAAGCTAACTACTACCCTTCTTCTCTCTGCCTTCCTCCTATTTTATGCTTCAAATGAGCTCCACGTGGCCTCTCGAGATAATCCCACCACTTTGTTTGGCCAATGGGAGTGTTTTGAGTGTTAGCTCATTTTGGCGGGAAATGGAGATTTGACTTGTAGGGCTCTGTTTTATCAACTAGGGGGGGTGGCATTTAATGTGGTTGTAAAAGTAGGTGAGTATGATGAGGGGGTGGAAAGGTGATGGGAGAGTGCCTGAGGTTGCAGGGCAACTTGTGAGAAAGGTGGGGGAGATAAACAGTACAGGTGGTGGGTAAATGGTTGTTTGACTTTGGGTTGACCAGGGTTCAAAATGGGGAGGTCAAAGGGTTTTGACAGGGGACTCAAAAGGGTAATATGGCAGGGGGGTCAAAAGGTTTTTGACAAGGCTTAGTTTAGGCTAATTATGACAAGGACTAAAGTGTAAATCTGAAATTATGAAGGACCAATCCTGTAATTTTCCAAACTTGTTACAAGGGACCAATATTGACAAGTCCCAATAGTACAAGGACCAGATTTGACAATTTCAATTTTCCAGGGACCAAACTTGACATTTTTGAAACTTGAGGGACCTTTTCTGCCATTTAACAAAAGATTTATTCAAGGACCATTTTGACAACTTAGAATATTTAGGGACCTTGAATAACATTTTCTTTATTTAGATTTACCGAGGACTATTTTTGACAACTTTTGAAACTTGGGGACTAAAGCGCCAATTATGCAAACTTGATACGTTTTCACAGTTTTGATATTTTGCATTTAAAACACATAAAACACTTATTTGTGATATTTTATCATTTTGATGCATTTCGAGTGTTTTCGGATGTTTTTGCGATCTAATTTGTACAAAAATGATGAGTATTTACACACTCATCAATACTCTTCAGGGTCTTTATGCAGGAAGTAGATAGCTGCAAAGCCATGTTCACATGGTACACCAGTCAGTTGCCAACCTCTACATGTGCAAGTCCTTTCCTTTTCATCAACTTTGAAACCTGCATACCCATTTCTCACTTCAAACCTGCTCTGACCACTTGCAATAACTTTCCATTTCCTACAATGAACAATAGTATGCATTTATTAGTACATATAAAACCTTTGTTTCGTATACATATTTAAAATGACTTACATGTGCTTATCCTTCAAGATTTGAACTTCTTCCTTATGTTAGGACATATGACATCTTCCCATTTCTCATGCTCTCTCTCTCATTCTTTGCATCCTTTCCATCATACCAGTTCTAATATCCTCCAACATATTAATTATTGGCTTTCTTCTTGCCTCAACAATAAGTGAGTTGAAGCACTCACTTATTCCATTCTCAATCTACGTCGCATGCTCTATCTCGTGAGGAAGAATGCCTACTCCGACTTTTCGGTTGTCTATCCATCAAATGCTTATGTGCTTCTTTGTTGATATCCCTGATCTGATTCATTGTTTGTTCAAACTTAGCAGGGTATGTTGCCTTAGCTGCTTTCCAAAAGAGATTCCTAAAGAGCACACCAGTATACTTCTTCCTGAAGTTAGCGTATATGTGCCTTGCACATTGTCTGTGCTCAGCCAAAGGCATTACATCCTTTGCAGCTTCAACAATACCCTGCAAAATATATTAGTTAAACCTTGAGCAGATATCAAATGCATTACAGATATGATTGTTAATCCTTGTCCAAATGTAGAAGAAACTGACCTTATGTTGATCAGATATGATTGTTAGTCCTTCACCAGCTGCAATTCCCAAATCATCAATTAGACATTGCATGAACCAACTCCAATTTTCCTTGTTCTCTACACTCACCACTGCCCATGCAATTGGATATATTTGGTTATTGCCATCTCTTCCTACAGCTGATAAAAGTTCACCCTTGCAGATGGTTTTCAGAAAGCATCCATCTAGACCTATTACCCTTCTGCACCCCTCTAACCATCCTTATTTCAAAGCTTTATAGCATACATAAAAACTATCAAAATAGTTCTTTCCATCAGGCATTGTGGTAACACCTAACTTACAAGTTGAACCAGGATTGGAAGTAAGGATTTCAGAAGCATATGACCAAAGCATTCCATAGTGATCCTCTAAACATGTCTCATATTGCTGCAAAGCCTTAATCTTTCCGCTTCTAGCTTGACTAACAGTCACTTTGCATTTGAATTTCTTTAGTATCAACTCAATAAGAGACCTAACTGTTATAGAAGGATTGACCATGATCTTTTTAGCATAATTCCTAGCTACCCAGTTGCTTGTTATTAAGGTGCCATACTCATATCTCCTTGAACAGACATGCCTATCATTCATGGTTTTGACTTGAAAAGATTTTTCAGCCTGCATCCAAGATGCCCACAATCTAAATGGGCATTTCTTCTCTTTATTATCCTTTGAACATTTAGCTAATGATCTCTTAGGATTGTTTACTTTGTAATATAGCTTATAACCATTTGCCAAAGCATAGTATGCCGTTGCTCTTTTAAGTTGTTCAGGACTCTCATACCTTTCCCCTAACTGTGGTCTCATGAACTTCCATTTAACATTAGGATCATGGATTGGCCAGTGATCACCCAACTTATCTTGGTCATCTACTTTTTTAGGAACAAAGTCTTTTTCACTAAAGTCATCTTTAGGCAAGCCATTGTAAACTCTAGTCAAAAAAATTTCATCAAACAACTTAGAAGCTTTCTTCTTAGGTGCAGGCTCTACTTTCTTAGTCCTAACATCCAAAACCTCTTCCTCACCATCAGACAAATGGTCAAGTGATGCAGTGTCACTCTCTTCAGAATCACAATAGTCATACACATTGTAATCATCGTCTTCTAAATCACTATCACTATTAGTATTGTGTTGTTCAGTGGTTTCATTTAAATCAAACTCAGAATGAGAGGCATATATATGCAAAACATGATCATTATCTACACCACATTGCACACAAGCATCAAAGTCAGCATTTGATTTTAGAGGTTTTAATCCTAATTGAAAGTCTAAGTCAGGAACCAAATAAAACAATGCCTTCACCTCACCAGTACATTCACTTTCCAAAAGATTCACAAAACCTACCAAGTCTAATGCTAGCATATCAACATTAGGAATTTCTGATAGAATTTCATATTCATACGAAAGGGGATTTCTTACAAATACACCACCACGATGATATTTCGAGAAAAGTGGATGATTGGGATGGTGATGCCATCGAAAGAAGAAAAACAATAAAAATGTTAATTGCGAAAACCCTAAATTTACACCCTAAACCCTAATTTTTCTTTTGTTGAAACAGATAAGTAATTAACTAATCAGATATTGTTGTTACCTTTTTGTAAAAGATGACAACACTAATCAATCTTTATTTGATTTGCAGAAAAACCTAATTTTTATTTAATTAGGTTAGGGATCTGTGTGTGAAAAAGATGGGGAAGTGTGTGTGAAAAGTTGGGATTAATAAACAATACGTTTGGGGAAGTGATATATAAACGTGGTTTTATAAAAACAGAAGTGAATTATTAATGCCACGTAGGATATCTTACCGGTATTTGTAGGTTACCAAAAAGATAGTAACAAATAAACCCGGTCACACAAAGTATAGTAACCTGAATGACAACTTTTAAACTATAGTGACTTAGGACAAATTTCCCGCAAACTTTAGTGATTTTATTGTCTATTAACCCTACTTTTATTTAATGTATAAAAAATTTAGTTTGTTTGAAAATAAAAATAAAATAAAATGGCAGGTCTCAAAAAGGTGGTGTTACGAATGTTAATGAATGTTTTGAGGGAGGGACGTTTTTGGGTGTTGGTGTTAAAAGTGGGGATGCGCATATGTGACTGCAGTTTTTGGTGTTAACAATGTTATGACACTTGACGCTCTAAGGGTTCTAAAAGGCGCGACATTGCGGCACCAAGGCGTGAGGCATCGCCTTAAAGTTACGAAATACACCAAGGCTTCGGTGTTACACCCCATGAACGACACGACTTAAAATCATTGAAATTTAAACTTTTACGCGGAAACGATTTGACTTAAAACTGACATACTGTTGCTAATCGTTGAACTGATATAATTCTGTAACAAACTGACCTTGAAAGTATTTTTACATGAAACTAGACTCAATTACCTTCGAAATGACGGGTGGCACGACCCGTGATGACTCTGGTTAAAAAATATGATTTTTCGGCCGACTTCGACTAGTTCTCCAACTAGTTCTTCACTAGTTCTCCAAACTAGTTCTCTACTAGTTCTCCAAACTAGTTCTCCACTAGTTCTCCAACTATTTTAACCACTTTACAAACACTTAACCATATACATTGTTTTTCCAAACATTCTTGACCCGTTTGACCCAAAATGGGTTAAAATAGACCTTGTCCCAAATACCCCTTTTTCTGCATATCCCTTTTATATACTTTTGACCCATTTTCCGGAAAATGACATCTATTACTCGGAAAGACACCAAAATTTCCAAAATTTATTAAGACCTCATAAATATCATTTTCATGCATAAAGATTAACCAATTGATCTTCGGAATGGTACTTTACAAAACGACGGGTTTTATGTAAAATACCCGTTTTGACCCATTTTCTATACATACAACATTTACCACTTCCGAATTACTTCAAACCTTTCAAAAAGTATTAACTTAACATATTAAATCATGTTTATGATCATTAACCCATTTACAACCCAAAATGGGTATAATTACACATTATTCCAAACACATCTTTAAACATGACCATAAACACCAAGACCATGTTATAACATACCGTTTGATGACCCAATTACTTCAAAGACCATGACATATACTTTGAAACTTGACGACACATTTACAAACCATTTTAGACTTCCAGGGGGTACAACATTGACTTGAGCTCGGTATCTACCTAAGCTCCTACTTTCTTACCAACCTTCTTAACTTCCTCATTAGAATCCTTAAGTCTTATTTCCAAGCTTTACCTTCTCTTCACGTTTAACCCTACAAAACATTAACATCTTAAACCATAAGCACAAGGCTTAGTAAGTAAAGCGTTCATAACATGTTATCATAGACATTCGTACATTATACATCATAACTCATTAACCATTGCAAATCATTAAACAGTAACACATACCTTGATTCACTTAAGTAAAACATTTCCTATGGGTCAACATTAACATACCTTAGCCTAATTTACCTTGCCTATCCTTCATGACTAGTTAAGCCAAACTAGTCTCAACCCCACTTTACATAAACATATATTCAATAATCCCATTCCTTAGCATAACAAAATCACATAACATATAATGTAGAGAATCATATAACAACATATAATGACCGGTTTACTTACCTTGATCCCAAGCTAATGAAACCAAGCACATCATCATCTCCACCCTTGCAATCTAGGCCAAATCACTATTATCATAAACACATAATCAAGTTACTAAACTATGATAACTACAACCATGGATCCTCTTTAAACACCTCTAATTATCACATAACCATCCAATGATTATATGATAATTAACCCTATTAAATTATTAACTTACACCCAATATAATCATCTCATAATTTCTATAATCTTTAATTAGCTTCAAAACACCATTTACCCAATTCCCCCAAATTGGGTACATAAACCCTAACTCTTAATTCTTCAATTAAACATAAATATGGATTACTTACTTGCATATGGACATGGAAAGGGATTCATTACTTTAATCTAAACACTAATCTTTCTTCCATTGATCATTAAGACTTTATGGGTTTTCCCTCCTCTCTTATTTAAGCGACATAATACACACACATAGAAAATCCTGAAACCATTTTGATGCTATAAGAAGTATCTAGATATTTGTTAGTTGAAAGTTTGCCTAATAAGTGTTATTATTCTCATTTTGGCCACACTAACTTTATAACATACTTACAACTTGACAACATTAGTCCTTTAAGTCCAGCTTTCTTATAAATCTGACACATCATATTTTGTATAACCATTTACATAAACTTTGACTATTAATTTGACTATCGGGTTAACTAACCAATCCTGTAAGTCCTTAAATCTTATGAAAGTCATAGTCAACTTAGTCAAATTGCATTCTTGTAATAAAAGGCTTATGCCCGATTTCAGGGTGTTATATTCGGCTCCAAGTGTGGCGTGAGTTGAGGCGTGAAAAGGCGCAAGGTATGGGGAGTTTTTTAAGCTTTTAGCGGATCTACTAATATTTGAGATTTAGGGTTGCAGTTACTAATATTTGGGATTTGGTCTTAGATTTACTATTGTTTACCACTCATACAATTATGAAATATGATATAAATCTGTAAATCTATAAATACTTTTTGTCATCTTAATTCATACTTTGAAAATGCCATGCCGCTACGCCTCATACTAAGGGTTGAGGCTTGCTTTTCTACCTATTAGAGTTTTTACGAAACCGTAAATTATTATAACTAACTTAACTAAATACCCTAATCAAGTTTCTTACACATTCGAACCTCATGAACAACCACATCTAGCTTATAGTACAACCACCTTAAGCCTAAACTTGCCCTAGTTCTTGTTCTTGTCCAAATCGAACCCTAACCATCCAACTCTCTCAAGGCTCAAGTTTAGCCACATCATGGATACATCACCTTGTCCTTGAAGAGTTTACCATGGTCAAATATTAGGGCAAGACCCATGGCTGAAATTTAGCCACCATACGCCACCCTCATCACCATCACATGCACCACACAACCTTTAATACTCCACCTCACCATGTCCCTTACACTTCAACATACTTTCCAAGTGTCCATAGCATTTCCTCCTATAAATAGCAAGCCATTCTCATGCATTTGAACTCACACCATTCAACCACACCTAAAACACATACAAAATCAGTTAGTCATTGATCTAAGGGTCCTAGTAGCAGCCAAGTAAGGATAATATAGAGCCTAGAAGGAAGAAAGAGTCTTGTTCCATTTAGAAGCCAATCTATTCTCATTTTCGGTTCTTGTCAAAATCCCAAGCATGTAAGTCTTTTAAACTCATCCTATTTCATTCTAAACTTTTAATATAAATTGCATACTGTTAAAAGGATTTTATAAGGAAAACGTAGCAATTTGAATCACTTAAACGGGTACACGAGTCAAAAGTTAGGGTCTAAACAAGTTGCCAATAATCTGTCGAAAACTTTCAGTGACAGAAAGTTCGGACACGCAAAACGAGGCATTTCTGGTCCGTTTCATGAAAAAGTTAAACACGAAAGTTGTCCGAACGACGCTTTCTTCAAAACTCAGAGCACGGGTCTAGAAAACGATAACGAAGCCATAATTTAATAAAAATTCAATTTATTAAGTATATGTTATAAAACAAATTTAAACCCCCTACTTGCGCCTCATTTATTTACATCATGTTAAAGGTATTACGGTCAACCAAAGTACCGTTGTAAACACCACCTAGGACACTCTAGAACGCCCCCCATAACCCGGTTAAAAAGCCTAGTCGTTATCTTTAAAAACAGCCATCATTTTGGTCAAAAGTCATAAACGCCAAAAAGCTTTTTACAACAAATATGTGGGAAAACATGGGATTTTGATAAATTTGATTAGGAATTATCTTAGAAACATTAGATATGGGTAAAACAATATTTCATAAGATCTCATGCAAAAGATATAGAGTTTTATGGTTTAAAAACGAAAATTGCCATTTGGTAAGACTAGTCTAAGTACCCCTTTTTCGTGATTAATATCTTGCAAGTTAAAAGGTTTCAAAGCATGAGGTTTACACCGTCTTAAAGGTCTTGGCCGCAGTTGTTAATGCCCTATAACGCCTTTAAAAAACTTATGGTCTATTTTATAATTAACCACCAAGAGGGTGACTCATGAATTTTCAGAATAAGCCTTGTGTACACTTTTCAAAAATTGAGTCGTGGGAGTTATAGGATGATGGGAAATGACTTAAAAAGAGTTAATAAACATATTACAACATCTCTAGGTGACCCCGTAAAAGTTAATGGGTTAAAACGGAAATTTTCATAAAACGCGTCGTGGCCAAGTAGCCATGTTCGTGGACTTGTATCTTTCTAATCAAAGAGAACTAGGACATGAGACTTATACCATTTAGAAGAGCTTAGAGCAAAGTGTTTGAAGGGTCAAATGCACTGTAGAAATCCTAGCTGGTTTTGTGTAAAATTCTTCCCTCTTTTAGCCCCGTTATCGCCCAAAAACAACAAAAAGCACATAACCCCCTTACTTTGTAAAATCATTGCGACCAAACCGTAAGAGCTTAAGACCTCTAGTTTGAACCGTTAGAAAGACCACCGGACAAATTCTTGAAAGGATCAAGAACGTATTAAAAACCTTTTAAGGCCTCGCTTTTATTCAACCGCACTTTTGTCCATTTATGCCAAAAACAAGTGAATTTTCTTATAAACTTTTAAGCATAAGAATTGTAATTTTTGTAAAATAAAGCTTTTCTTGGACTAAAAATGTAATTTTTGTGAATTTAATTATATAAGGGCTGATTTTGTCAATAACCCATAGTTGAGGGTTTAAAGTGTCATTTTTGAAAGTACGAGGGTAAAAACTGTAAATACTTAAAATTGCAAATTATAACATTTTGGAAACATAAGATATTTAACAACTTTGATTTTGATAAAAGCTTATTATTAATCATTAAAGTCATAATAATAAGTATGATAAGTATATTAAATTTTTGTAGAGACTTCATGTTATCCATAGAACATTTTCGTCGCATAAACTTGAATACGAATACTAAATACATGATATACCAACTCAGGTCGAGGGTCGGAGCAGTTTGTTCATATTATCTAATTTGTTTTTCCATCCAGAATACAATAACATCGAGGTGAGTTCGTAGCCCCATTTTCCATCATTTATCTGTTTTGCAATGCTTTGGGGGAGATACATGCTCAATTACTTACTTTTTACAAGTACTCAAAACTTTTACATATTACTGTGAGTTCATGACCCCTACTCACAGATCACGAAATTGGGGTGTTACACCATGCGCCCACATCACGCCTCATACTATTTATAACCTTGCTATTTATTACTCTGTTATACATTTATTGTGGAAAACGACGTTATTTAATAGGCTCCAAAACGATGCCATTTTGATTTTTTTAAAATTCTTTCCTTGGCTCCATACGACGCCGTTTCATTGCTGGAAACAACTTTGGCCTAAAACGACGTTGTTTTGCTATCTGATTGAGTATAAACGTGTCCTTGGTAGAGGCTAACGTGGCTGAAATATAAATTCTTGAAGAGTACGTGTGCATCATATCGTTATTTACAATATATATACACAAAATTATAACACTCCTAATTACGATTCGTAGAAAGTAGAAAATGAAGATTCAAGATTAAGTTTCGTCATATTGTCGACTATTTCAGGATTGAAAGAGAAGGAAGATTAGACAGACGAATATTCAACTGCATGTCCAAATTATAGGTTTGTGAACCCTAATTGTAGTTATTTTATTTAAATATTTTGGGTTTGTTGAAATTGTAGTGTTTAGTAATAGATTTATGTCGATTAGTTTGTGGGTTTGGTGTTTTCTGGTTTTTCGACAGATGTTATTGGCTTTCTGGAATTTTATATGTATTTTATTTTTGATGATTGTGATTAATGTATGCTATTAGTTTTGTTTATGGGTGTTTAGTAACCGATATATGTTAATTAGTTTGTAGGTTTTATGTTTTCTGGTTTTTCGGCAGACGTGATTGGGCTTCTGGAATTGTATATGTATTTTATTTTTGATGATTTTGATTAACGTATGCTATTAGTTTTGTTTATGGGTTTTGATTTTATGTTGTTTTGAAGAATTGATATGTGGATGTAAATTTTTTATTTTAGATGGATATCAGTTTTTCTGCTATGTTGTTGGTGAATTTATGGATATGTTTTTTTGTTTGTCTAACCTATAATTTGTATTTTAAGTCCTTGCATGTGTTCATAGGTGTTTATTATTATAATTGGTTTGTAGTATTGTCACATATTTTATTGGTTGATATGTGTTCATGGGTTCGGTTTCTATACAATTTATAAGGTAATATAAGTGTCTATGATCATCGACTTCAAATGTTTTGTACAATTCTATGAACGTGAGATTAGGCTTATTTATACTTTGCTGTTATGGCTGATGGATCATTTTTTTTCTGATAGTTTATGGATACAAGTTTAATGAAATGAGGTGCGTTAAAGATTATAAGAGCTTAATTTTTTTTCTTGGTATTTGCATTGTTCTGTAACTATTGTTGTTCTATAGATTTTGTTTCTTTAATTTTACTAAGATAATGTGTACAATTTTGGCGGTTGGTCTTGACAGGTTGAGGTGTCAATTCATGCGCCAAGCATGTGTCTGTTGTGGTAAGGGATTGCGGCTGAGATGTGCTGCTGAAAAGGCTTCGTTTATTATTTTAACTGCTTTTGTTTGGTTTACTATTGTAGTTTTGAGCGTAAAATAAAACACAATCTTAAGTACGAAAGTATGGTTTATGGTAGTGGTGTGTGAATATAATTTTAACATGCCTTGCTTGGCTATAATGATTTTTATTATTTGATGACTGATTCGCCTCAAATATAACCATTTTGGGGGTTTCTTTTAAAGTATGTGTTGACTTTGCTCAGACGTGCAGTCAACCATCCTATCATTTTCTCCACCTAAAAACCTGAAATTTCAAGGAGAGTTACAAATAGATAAGACACAACTTATAGGGCCAATGAAATTAACAGTTGTGTTTGTGATATATAAAAAACAAATAGAATGAGTGGCCATTTATTGGAATTACATTTTGTATCACATAATGTGGATATTTGTTTGTAGTTTTTTTTATATAAATGTCATGGCCGATTTGTTCTATTCACTGCATTAATTGCTTTTGTTCGCTTCGCTATTGTAATTTTCTAGCATTTAGGAACATTGTCTTAAGCATGAAACTGTGGTTTGTAGCATTGCTTGGCTATGATGATTCTTATCGGTTGGTGGTTGGATGTTATGAAATATAAACATGTTTCGTGTTTGTTGTCCTAAGTACTTTTGAATCTCTAAAAACGAAACCTCGATGATACTTAGAACCAGACAATTGCGGCTTATAGGACGTATAAAATCAGCAATTATGTTTGCACTTAACACATACCATATAGAATGGTTTTTGATAACAATGGGTTCTCAGATAACACAGACCGTATAACATTGATATCAATATATTTTTTCTTAGATAACAATCGTAAAGTTTTAGCATTTTGTTCACATACTTAAAACGACTAAATTCCTAAATTTTTAAAAGGTTACAAAAAACAAAGCATGATACTTTGGTGATACCGATCATAAATGTTGATCCCAGTTGAGCAAATGATCTAATATAGAAACTGACTTTAAACAAACACTTATTAAGTATCACGCGGAATTTAATACTTAATCTTAAGAAGAAGAACAATAAACATTCAACACCTCAATATTATTATTAATACGAATACTCTAACCAGTATTAGGGTTTTACAACCTTGAAGTGTATCGACCTTAGATATAAAACATACGCATCTAATCTAACCTAGGACCTCCTTTTATAGGCTAAGGAGTCCTTTACATTATACAATACGTAACCTACAAGATAAATATCTTTTCCATATTTATCTAATACATAATACTAAACCGACTATATAAGACTAGCCGTGGTTACAATGCAATATCCGTGGTTACACAATACTACTAGCCGCGGTTTGTCTTCATCAGTGGTTCCATTCTACTGTCCGTGGTTTTATCAACTCTGTCCGTGGTTCCAATACTTAGAATAATTCTTAATCCAAGGAACCAAAAACCCAACAATCCTCCCCTAAACTTGATACATTCCAACAGAATTCTCAAGTTTCCTTTAAGCTCAAAACATCTGAATTGGAGGATGTAGCCAAACACTTACTAGATTTAAGAATTTTCTCATACTTCAACAACAAATTGTAAGCTTGACCATCATAGGGCAACAACATCTTGATAATACCAGGCTTCAACATCCGAGCAATAACTCACGGATACTTATTCGTTGAGGATAATCACCTTCTACAAGCATATGAATAACTTCTCCGTAAAGCAGTTAAAACATGAACTCCACAAGTTTGATATAAAACCATCTTGTAACATGACCATTGTAGAGTCCTTTCCATTCGGGTTCATCATGAGTAGGTTCAAATAAAATCTTCAAATGATGATAAACCGCCTCTCATGATAATCATTTGGATGTACTTCACCAAACTTATTCTTGTAAAGTATCCAAAGATTCATCAAATCATCTCTATCAAAATATGAAGCATCTGTGAAAATTTATTATACTCATAAACTTCATTGTTGAGTCTTTGAATTTTCCAAACTCCTTCACTTCAACTTTAAGCTTAAACTCATAAGAAATAATTTGATTAACATCTTCAACTACTTTTAGTCTTTTAGAATCGATGTCTTACGAATCTCGATTTTCTCTTTTGTCTACTTTGAATCCACTCTTCTTCCTTTTGAATCCACTCTTCTTCCTTTTAGAATTCATTGGACGAAATCATCATTATTAATCTTCATACACCTTAGATAAATCTCATAAATTCTTTCAAAGGAACATTTACTAAGATTATCGTGAATATGTATGCAATTCTTAATAATCTTCATCAATACATTCCTCATCCGTGCAATTGTAGGAGGTTTCTTTCTTATAACTTGTTTCTTTTCTTTTCTTGATCCTCCTTGCCCATTCACCTAAAAGTCTAGCTCTTTCCTCATCATCCAACAAGTGCCCATTCTTGTGCAAGATACTCATCATGTATTTGTTGAGAAGCTTGAAGATAGTTTTGTGATTCATACCATGTAGCTAACCATCTCGACTAGCTTCCTCTTCTTCTTGCTTCCTTTTATCTAAAGCTTCTTGTTCTTCAACTAACATTTTTCTTACATACTCTTCATCATAAGCAACATGCTCGCTTTACTTTTAAACTTCAACTCGGTTCTACAATCCCTTTACCTTTACCAATGTCTTGTTGAACCACTTTCTTCTTTAATAAATCACCAATAATCAAACTTTTACTTCTAGGTTTAGGTGCGTGATTCAAGAGATAAAACAGTGCAATGATGGTTGTAGAATTAGTGAGGTTTTACTTAGATTGATCAATGTACTTGCGACTTCTTTCTCAACTTCTTTAGGTTTAGATGATAATGCGAGATTGTTGTAACAATAGTGGAAGTGGTTATGATAGTAGTGGGTACAATTGCCATTTCGAAACTGCAGCAGTGGTTTCAAGAAAACTATCCGTAGTTGCGAGAATCACTAACAATGGTTATGTCCTGCATCACTTCATCTTCTATCACGTCTTCAAACTTTCAAGAAGCGCCTCATTCCCATCTTTATCGATACCAAAAATTCTTGATCTCCACTATCAACATCTTCTTCCATAGGTACATCATGACCTCCCCAATTCATGCCTTCACTCCTCCCCTATTTGGATACATGCTCCACATTCAGAGCTGGAGAGGAATTTACCTTCTTTTTCTGTCTCCTCAGTTGCCTTAAAGCAGCAACCCCATGTCTTATTACTTTCTCCAAAACCAACACCCTGTGCTTTAAGCGCCTAATATCTTTACCCTGAAACATAGACAACTCCTGAAGACTTGAGATTGTATCCTCCATTTTGGTACATTTAGTCAATTCATTTAAACGTTCAAGTATATCCTCCCACCGACTGTGTGAACCGGTCCGAGAGGTGGTTCATTGGAAAAATCATCAGTACCGCTTAGGATCCGTCAATTCGGTTTCATGTTCCAAACTATCCTCATCACTTGAAATGTGTTAAGCGCTCCAGAGGTGAATCCTTGGATAAAGTAAACATAGCACCGGACCTTGCACGATCATCTATGCACCCTATAGTAGCTTGGTTGGTTGGGATTCCTCCACACGTGTTAAGTTCCAAGGAACTCTCCACATTAGGAGTTGACAAAGGTTGGGTCTTAATTATGTTTCCACTATCCCGACCAAACATCTAAGCATGAATCAGTAGTGGAAGCCCTTCCAATCATGTCACCTCCACTCCATGTGACAACCTCATGAACAACACCACTAACACCAGCCTGAGGTAGTTTGGTGCCCTTTAGTCTCCTAGTCCATACAATTGGTTTAACAGTGGTTTGGGTTTGACTAGAAGTAGGTTGAGTGTCACTACCAGTGGTTTGAGGTGTACTAGCAGTGGGTTCAGTGACTAAAGGTTGTGATTTAAAATTTTCATCAAACTCAGGATCAGTAGGCAAAGTAAGCATATGGGGAAATAAAGGAACATCTCTAATTTGTAGATTGTGTGGCTGATTCCTCATATGTGCAAAAACCTTAGGAAGCATATGATGTACTTCATACTCCCTAGAATGCTCAACAGGTTCTTCTATTTGACATTCCACAATCAGTTGAACAAACCTAGGATATAAATAGTATTTCTTCCTAATGTTTTGTACTAGCCCCTCATATATCATCATAGACCAATTAAACTTCCTTCCATCAGACAAACAAATAATTGTAGTAGCAATTTTGAAGGAAAGTCATTAAACCCGGTGGTCTTACTACTTAGACACATCAACAAGGTGTGAATCAAAACTTCCATTGTTTTGAAAACAAACTCTTAAAAATTGTACCTTATCACCCTGTGTGTATATCCTAACCTTTCCAAACCAAAGAACTATCTCAAAGATCGAAAGGTTTACAATACCATCAGCATCATCAAACTTTAAAACTTCCTAATGATCTCCTCATTAACTCAAATAGCATTCTCATCCACAACAGTGCTAAACACTTCTACTCCATCAACCTCTTCAAGCGTAGCATTCCTCCAGAACTAATGTATGTAGGCTTTAAGAATGGTTGGTGTGACTGTCAAGGCATAGTGAATAGGACTGTGAAGAAGGAAATCAATCATTTGATGAAAACCTTCAGATCGATTGTTTTTTATGAGGTTAACAACAAGGTTATGTGTGTTTGAGTACTGGGTCGCCATTGTGATTGATGATGGGTATGATGTGGGTATGTGAATTATGCCAAGGAAAGTGATTAGGGTTAATGTAGAGCGCCAAGTTGAAGTGTTTTGAAGATCAAGTAAATGATCCATCCGTGATTTGGGGAGATAAATATGCTTTTGCCAAAGTTACCAAACAGCCCTTGTAGTATCCAAAATTAAGCAACATTCTAGCAGAGGTTTCAGAACTGCTATCCGCGGTTTGAAACACACCATCAGTGGATACAATATTTCACTTCAATCAGTTTACCAAGAGATACAACAAGCAAATTTGTGTCTAAATAAGAGATATCTCACAAAAATATGAAGGATTACACAATTTTTTTTTATTTTTTTTTTAACAATTAAACACTAGCAACTAAACACATCACCAGATCCAATGTACACTAAGCCTTCATACCTGCAAGACACAAACAAAAACCAAACACAGAGAAGAGAGTTATCAGTGGTTAGGAAAAGATAGAAGAGATTTCTTAGACTTATCAGTGGTTAGCCAAATTGCTAATACTGAAGTCAAAAGGTCAACTTCCAGTATTAATATTAGTCCAAAGCCCAATGATCTCATTAACTCCTCAACCACATTTAACCTGCCCCGCATTTACTTACATAAGCCCTATTTCTGCTTATAAAAGAAACCCAAATCTCAGTTACCACACACTTGAGAAACACTGAATAGATTATACTTAAGTCCTGTGACTGGATAGACTTTTCAAAGTCTAAATTCCTATTCGATTGTGCCTCGCCAAGTATCTTTCCTCCCTTTGGATCATTGCCAAATGCCACATATCCTCCATCAAAAGCTTCAAAATCCTCCAGTTGCTCCCATCCCAAGTCATGTGCCCGAGCAACCACTATCAAAAACTCCTTTGTCTTTTAGCTCATCTTGTAGATTGCCCCGCACATGAAATTACACAAATTAGTTCCTTTTATGGACCCAAGCCAATCATCGACTTGGGTGCGCCTCTCGCATCAACATAATCATATTTCTTTAGGTCCATTGATGCACGTTGACATGATGTAGAACCTTGGTCTTAGGCTTCCATTGCCAACTAGTCGAGGCCTTAACAAAGATAAAATGGTTTCCAACTCATCGTGTCGGTTATCACCTTTGGAATTTTAAAACTTCATTTGAATCGGTGGTGATATTTCGCTTAGCGATGGTTTGATTTTGCTTAGCCGTGCTTACATTTTGCTTAGCAGTGGTTGGAACCCATTTGGGTGCAGCAGTAACAATTGACTTTGTATTACCATTCCTCATTAAAACTGCTCTAGGAATCATGTTTTTGTTAGGATGAGGGTTTGTTTTCTTTGAAAAGTTTTGATGATTTACCCTTTTCCAATGATTCCAAACTTGTGGTCTGTTTTTATAACAATTTCTCTGTAAGTGTTCAAAACTACCACATGTAAAACAAGCCTTTTTAACACATTGAAACTCATCTCCTAATCTGTTTGAAATTAGTCCATTAAAGTTCCTCCGGTTTCCCTAGGTATGATTCTTTTCATCATTCCTAGGTACTTCCTTGTACTCTACAACTTTCTTAGCAATTTGAGCTCCAAATCTAGGCACAAGGTTGGCTTGTTCGTAATCAACTTTCTTAACTTTTTCTATCTTCTCGTGCTTAGTTGATTCGGTTCTATCATCCTCGAATCGATTCCCGTCTTCAATTGTGGAGCATCGATGACTTATCGAACCTATCTTAAGTGTTTGATCTTACTAATCTCTTCTATGTGTTTGTTAAACCGAATTCACTACTAAATGATGTTCTTTTCTTTGGTGGTGCATGTTTCATCGAGAGGGTGGTGGCATATTGTTGTATCCAAGACCAAGACCTCCTTGAATAGTTTTGACCTATTGGTTTATTTACTAAATCAGAAGCATATTGTGTTTTAGCAACCCTAACAATATGTTTTTCTTTGTCTTCTAGGGCTTCTTGTCTTACACTTTCTGCCTTTTCTAGTTTCTCTTTAAGCATTTTAATCTCTCTATCCTTAAGATCAATTTCACCACCTAGTATATTAATTTTATCAACATACTCAAACTCACATTTAATACAGTAATTAAGCTTTTCTTCAACACTTTCTAGAGCAACTCTATAACCTAAGTTATCTAGAGATAGTCTTTCTACTTCTTTCCTCATACTCGGTGATAGCTTTTGAGATTCTAAGTTATCTTGACATGATTTAAAGGAACAAGTAGAATTATTAGAATCATTAGATACCTCGAATCGAAACAGACGATGAAGCATAAGCCATAAGAGCAAAGTTATGCTCTTTAGAAGCTTCACTAGCAAGAAAAGTCGCATTGGGACCTTCTTCAATCTGATCACCCGGTCATAATCACCAATGCCATCTTGAGCAACCAAAGTGAAGAAGAAGCGTGCTCTTGATGGTCTTTTAATGCCTTCAATTCTCTTAGAGCTCGACATTCCTAGCAAAGTGACCATTCTTTTGCGTTAAAGCACTCCATCTTGCTTTTGTCGAATCCACTCTTCTTTGACCATCATACTTAACCTGTCTTCCGGTCCTTCTCATAAACTTCCTTGCTTGGAGAGTCAACATAGCCATTTGCCATTGCAGATTTATCTCTTCAAGATCATCGGGATCAATTTGATCTAGATCTTGATTCAAAACAAGAACACCGGTAGTTAAATCACCGTAAAAGCACAGATTGCACCATCATCGACATTATCACTAAACGGTGGTATTGTTAGCAATAGCAGTGGTTATACCATAAGCAGCAGTGGATGCATCTTGAGGATTCATATGGTTTGTAGAAACAAAAGCAATGTTTTGTGTAGAGGAAGATGAACCAGCAATATTCTTTTCAGACTCATAAACCTTCAAATTGTTGTAGAGATTATCCAGAGTCATCTGATCAAAGTCATCTTTATTTCTCCACACAACAAAATGCATAGCCCAGCCAGGTGACAAACTTCTAATAAACTTAAGATTGATATCTTCTTGAGCAACTTTGTAGTCCATGGACTTGATTGGTGATAAGTTTTGAAGTCATTATAAGTGCCATCAAGTTTTTCTCCACTTAGAGCGTTGAAGTTCTCAAGTCGATGCTTTAGCATATTCTTTCTTGATTTCTTTGTAGCTTCATTACCAAGAAACCTTGTTTCAATAGCATCCATTAATTCTTTAGCAGACTCAAATGATCAAAGTCAAAGCAAACTCATTAGGTATTCCCATTGAGAGAATACTAAGTGCTTTAATCTCCGGTTTCCTTTTGCCTTGTCAATCTCACTAATAATGGCTATTGCAAGACCATCGCACTCTTCTTAGGAAGAGTATCTCCTTTTCAACCACATCCCAGATAGCATAGTCAATCATACTGAATGTATTGCCTCATTCGCATTCTCCAAATTTGGTACTCACCCTGCTTTAGCATGGGTACCTTAGATGCAGTAACCATGTGAGTTTCGTCAGACATCTTAACTTGCTTGAACAGAACTTAACTTGACTTCTTCTTGGTTACAGTTTCTAGATCACAAGCTCTGATACCACTTGTTGATCCCAGTTGAGCAAATGATCTAATATAGAAACTGACTTTAAACAAACACTTATTAAGTATCACGCGGAATTTAATACTTAATCTTAAGAAGAAGAACAATAAACATTCAACACCTCAATATTATTATTAATACGAATACTCTAACCAGTATTAAGGTTTTACAACCTTGAAGTGTATCGACCTTAGATATAAAACATACGCATCTAATCTAACCTAGGACCTCCTTTTATAGGCTAAGGAGTCCTTTACATTATACAATACGTAACCTACAAGATAAATATCTTTTCCATATTTATCTAATACATAATACTAAACCGACTATATAAGACTAGCAGTGGTTACAATGCAATATCCGTGGTTACACAATACTACTAGCCGCGGTTTGTCTTCATCAGTGGTTCCATTCTACTGTTCGTGGTTTTATCAACTCTGTCCGTGGTTCCAATACTTAGAATAATTCTTAATCCAAGGAACCAAAAACCCAACAATAAACATATTTAACAACTCGGTCACGCCATGGTGGTAATTTATATTATATCTAAAGCACAAATTTAAAACGTAAAAAACTTAAAATTAAATAATGTTGTTAGACTAAATTACCCCTACTTATAAGAGGCAACATAATCTATTAAATACCTAATTACAATTTAAACCACTATTTTTTTTTTTTTTTTTTTACTTTCACTTACTCCATGCATATATAGACACTAGTTGGATACCCGCGCATAGCGGCGGCGATAAATATAGTTATATAATAAATATAGTAAATGAATTGATAACCCATCTCTCCTCGCAATTCCCTACCCACTTAGTGAATTCATTTCACAACACTCCAAATGTATATGTGTTAGTTGTATGTGTTTGTTTGGGTTTTCCGTATCTTTCCCTTGACATCATTATCCTCGCATATAAAAAGACCTTCACAATCTCTTTCCCGTCAAACACTTTCCCAAAAGTAAATGATTTTGATAATAAAGTTTGTATTGATTGAAATAAAGGTTAAAGTTATAAAAATTTGAATCAAAATAAAATAAACCTACTAAAAATGTAAAAACTTAAAACTCATAAAAATATATCAAAATGGATGTTGAATTAAAAAGCACAAAATTTTAAGAAATATGATGAAATTAGATCATAAAAAAATTAAACGAATTAAAGATATTTAAATTTAAAATAAATGTGATTAATTAGTTAAGATATACGTGTCACCCCATTATCGGATTTCTTTATTTTAGTTTGTTGTAGCTCTCTTTTTGTTATTTTTAGTTAGAGAAGTGACACATGTCACTCAATGATTGAAGCTCCTTATCTTAATTTTTTGTGGAACACACAACTTAAATGCTTTATATAGTAGTATAGATAAAAGACACACAAATTAATGCTATCATAAAACCGTAAATATTGCATCAAAGGTCACACTAGAACCCAAGTTCACAAGTATAACTATCCGCTGATATACACGTCGCTTTACGCATGTATTCGTTTAGTTAAACAAATAAAAATTCAAACTTACTAAACAAGAAAATGATTTATTTAGTGAAATATTCCCGAAACAAACATAACAGATTGATAACAATTTTCACAAGAAATGAAAACATTTTTCTTATTTGGCGGGAAGCATTTCTATAACTGCCTAAAGATAACCGTTTAATAAACCACCATTTAAACCAACCAATCAAATCCATCCACGTGTCACATTTGCATAAAATCAACATATATACACATAATAAAGATCTTCATTTCGTTTAACAGTCTCAATTCAATCAACACTTTCTTTTAGAACCTTTCCGAAAACCGCCATGGATGCACGTAGTAGTAACGCAGAATCATCAAAGATGTCAACAAATTGCAGGATTCAAGTGTCGAATACGAAGAAGCCGTTCTTCTTTTATCTCAATCTTGCTAAGGTTCCGGTTTTTTTCCGTTCTTTATTGTCTTTGATTAAGTTTTTGTGCATAATATTTTTTTTGAAAAGCAGTTTATGAGTATAATATAGTATCGGATATAGTGTTTTTGGTTCTTTGATGTGTAGTTATTACTTATTAGTTTTTGTTGATTTAGTACCGTAAATATAGTTGAACGTTTGAGTCTGAATGTTTCTTCATGTAAGGATTGTTATGGTTTCTTATCGTTTTTTTTATTTGTTGATTCACAAACAATTAGTGACTTTTTTTGTAGCCAATTATTCGCATGGATGTATTCTTTTGGATTTTTTCATTTTGCATGATTACCGTTTTTAAGATTGTTTAAAAGTAACAATGTCGAGTGATTGATTATTTGTGTTCTGATCATTTACAATGCTGTGATTTTGTTGTCGGAACAGGATCATTGTTCATTTATATTTATTGATTTACTAGCGCAAATAAGTCTGAAAGTTTGTGTGTATTCATACGTAAGTTACTTATGTGACTACTGTATTCAGTCAATTTACAGTCTTTAACTCTGTATGTTAAAGTTTGTACTAATTCATTTGGGATTTAAGTTTTTACTACGGTTTCAAAGTCGTAGTGATCTGCAAGTGATTTAACGTGTGATTCCACCAGGATTAAAAGTCAGTTAGTTAAGATGATATGCAATTGATTATTGTGTTTTCAGTAGTAACTAATGTCATAATCTTGTGGAGAAACTGTTGTTTCTGAAAAATATATGATCTGCAGACGTGATAATATCATTGATCATTTTATTCTTGAGCGGCACACTACTTTTGAGATTTTTTAATGAAATTCTTTCATAAACTGAAATAAGTTGTTACTGGTGGCAGAAGTACATCAACCGTCACAACAGCGTCGAGCTTACAGCCTTGGGAACGGGTTAGAGTTTAACAATATAGCTCTGCGTTTTTTGGCCAGTTATTGTCGAAAACATATAATGTAAACTCAGAAACTTTCTTAAACTAATTTTAGTGTTTGTAACGCATGCAGCCATACCAACTGTTGTTATGATTTCTGAGATTCTGAAGGGAAACGGACTGGCAACTCAGAAACGTAAGTATCCCCTTTCGATGATTTGTTAGTTCATATATGTCGAACATTTGGTCTGAACTTGTTACGTGCCAAACAGTGATCTCCATATCAACTATTAAAAGCAAAGATGAATCCACTGGAAAATTGATTCAAAAGGCTAAGGTTATTCTTTCTTCTGTTAATTCACTTTCTTGCAGTTATTACTAATCGAATTTTTGTGGTGCGTTATCTTACATCGTCACTCTTGAATGCAGATTGAGATTGTGATGGCAAAGAATGAGCAACTCGAGAAACCAAAGGCTCACTCGGTGACACCAAAGAAAGGTGTTCACCCTAAGGTTAGTGTTTACGCTTTTTGATAGTATATCACTCAATAGTCTCTCTGACATGTTTTAATAGTAAAAAGTTTTCTGTTATAGACTAAAGTCAAGTTAGGAAAGGCAAAGAAGAAGAGCGAGGGAGCAGTCCCTGATATCTCTGCTTGTAAATTGCAGGTTGGTTTTTTTTATAAAAATTGTCATTTTTTATTTTTAACGTTATGTTTTGTGGTTTCATTGCTTGTGCTCACTCGGTCTAACATCTCAGGATGAAACTGTTGATAGCAGCACAAGTGTCAAGAATGCAGATAAGGTTGGGTTAATTGGTTTGATAATTGATTCAGCATTCGTGTGTGGACTAAAAATATTGTAATTAACTTTGACTTTCCCTTTGTTTGACTTACAGAAGAAATCTGCAGCCGCAGCAGAAGTTAATAAGTAGGAGCGAAAGTGTCCATAGAAGCAAGGTATTCGTAAAAGTGTTGTTGTATGATGTTATTAAATACATTAGGCAAATCATAGAATTAGCATTGTAATGTGAATATTACTTCTGCCTCTATTACTCTCGCACATACATGACTGGTTTTCAGAAGTTCATTGTCCGTTGGATATTGTCATGAAAATTAATTGGTCTCTTTCAAGTGCAGCATTATTTCTTCATATTAATTGTCGAACTTTACAATTGGAAAGAAAACATGGCTAGCTAACTTGAAATCATGTTATTACCAGGTTTCTATATTTATTTACATTACACCTATTTAGCATTCTGATTATAATAACCACTGGGGCAATTTATAAGCGGCATATATCATCTCTGAATCCTTTCTGAACGATTTACGTGACACTATATCCTTGATGATGCCTCAATTAGTCTTTCATCAGTAAGCTATGAAACAGTAAGAACACCATAGGCTCCAATGTTATGTGCTTGGCAAATTTTACTGGTATCATTGCACAAGAGTGCAGTGAAGAACCTCATTTGCACACTTACCTCACCTATAATTCATGCCATTATATAAGCCAAATATATTAGAACCCATCTCTACTATTCTTTCGTATATGGTTAACCAGTTACCGGTAGTAATTTGTTCCACTTTTAACAACTAACTTCCTTCTTTTTTCGGTTATTGCAACTAGCCAACTAGCCCAACATAATAATTGACTAAAGAGTAATGACTTTAACTTGAACCTGCACGATCGTTGTTCCCAGAAAGAGAATAGTGTTTGAAACTGCAAAAATGCCTCAAGAAATTAACAGCTTTAACTTGAACCTGCAAAAGACAGAAATACAACAAAGATGTGTCAATGATTTTGGACACCCGCATGAAAAAATATTGCAATAATATATAAACAATGCAACAAATATTATCAAGCAAAGATCGTAAAAAGGACAGTTATCAATGTTTACCCTTTTTGTCAAGTGGGTCTGATCTTCCATCTACTATGAGCAATGAGCATCTTTTTCATTTTAAGTAATTAACAACTGTTTTGCATCTTTTCCATTTTAAGTAACAACTGTTTTGCATCTTTGAGCATACCTCGTTGACAGAGGCAACTATTCATCACCTTATATGCATGTCTTAACATCAGGTTTCAAACCATTAACAATTAGGTCATGGAAAAGACGCCTTGCAGTATCAATCTTCAAGCATTTACTTGAACGATCAATGAGGATATTGTACACGTCAATATGTGAATTGGGCTTGTTGTCATCCATAAATTAGAACAAGGAATGAATCTTTAAAGGCACAGCCATCATCACCTTTTAGAAAATTTCTATCTTCTTCTTCAAGTCCAGTGAGTTTGCTTCCTGCTGGAGAATGTTTTTAGTTTTATTTAAACATTGTCCTACAACACGGTTGCAGTGAGTGATCTTGTTGGTTTCGCGATGCATATAATTATGAATATATCTAGCGTCATCTGCCATAAAATTATTGTAATACCCATAGAACAACTTACTATAGGTATCAACATTAGGCCTGACTCGTCTATGATTCAACAAATCAAAATTATTGCGTGCTTTGGTCATGTCACCTAGCAAAGAGTAGCCATCAATGAGTGAATTGAAAATCACTATGTCACCTGCCACTGTCAACCATTATGTCGATAACATCCTTTGCTTCTTTAACCTTACCTTGTTCGCAAAGTGTATCAATTATTAAATGAAAGGTCTTCCCGTCTAAACAGATCTTTTGATCCTCCATTTGTTTGAGCATCCCGGTGACCTCATCCCAACGACCCAGCTTAGAAAAGGCATAAATGAAAGAGTTGTAAGTGTCGACTTCTGGTGTGATGTTTTTGTTTGAGACCATTTTTTTAAAGAGCTTGGAAGCATCATCAATCATCTTGTCTTTGCAAAAGCTATCAATGAGGGTGTTATATATCAGGTTTACAAGTACCTGGTCTTGTGTCCATCAGCCTAAGCAAACCAAGGGCTGTAAAGTTATTCTGAATATTGCAAAGCCCCTCAATTATTTTGTAATATGTAATAATATTAGCTTCATAAGAGAGTTGGTTTTTAACAAACATTTTGAACAATCTCTCTGCCTCATGGGTCTTTTCTTTCGAAACCAACGACTCTAAAAGTGTATTATAAGTCTTAACTTGGGGTATAATGCCACGTTTGAAGCAACAAGCTAAGACTGCAAAACCTTAATATAATGGAGATATACAGTTATAAACTGATTATAATTAGATATTATAAAGTATAAACTGTACGCAAATTACTATATCCAATTTTTACGGAGTAATTAGATATCTTATGCTGGATGTAATGGATGTGTGAAGTGATCGAGTGAGCCTCACTCATGCGTGATACCAATTAGGCACATTCATTTCTCATGCGTGATGAACCAATTCTGGGTAGGGAATGGTGTGTCAGCTTACCATATGAGGAACCAAGTGAGTGTAATTTCTATGGGCATGTGAGTGTGTTTGTGTGTGTTTGTGTCATAATGCGGCACTAAGTGTGCGTGGAATAGAGGATAATGTGGCACTAAAATGATAGTAAATGAAAGAGCATGTTACTTGTGAGGGCATTCACTATAGAGTGCTTAATGAAAAAATTTATAAAAGACTAAAATACACGGTTGGTCCTTAAACTTGGCAATCCGCTTCGCGATGGAACAAAACTTGGCGTTATCATCGCCGGAGGTCCAAACCTTGGCCTTTAAATCCCAAACTCGTCCCTTGACCAGGATTGGCATAGTCAACTTTAATTTTCTGGATTTCTTTCGAGGTATAATAGACCATTAACATTTTTGACCAAACCTTCAACCCAGGGACCAATTGTGATTATGCCTACTAGCCGTTTCTTCCCTGATACGCTTTCATTTAATTTCGCGAGAACCAATACACCCACCCAACAAACAACTTTACCAATCATAATACACCATTATCCATAAACGATAAACTGAAAATCGAAATCCGAATCTAAATCCATGTCGATCGATCATATTAGCAACATGGATCACTAACATTTCGAATCGGTTGCCTTTGTTAGAAGCGGTGAGAACCTCTAGTTTAGCGCGAAACTGGAGGTCTAAGTGGACTTTGCTCACCGATGTCATAGTTGATGAGGATTTCTTTATTATTTAACATATGAGTTTGATGGGAGGCTTGTTCTTAGATTCTTAAATCGAACATGGGTCCAATAAGAAAGTTTGTCTTCGCTGTAGAGCCAAGATCAATGATTGGAATAGACAACTTTCATTATGAAGAGATTCGTGAGTGGCTCTTGTTTTTGGCTGAGCATGGAATTGAGGAGCTGATTATTACAAACTGGTATGGTGACCTAGTTACGTTCCCAACCCAACTTTACTCTCGTAGTGAGTTGAAACATCTGGTACTTCATGTTTGTGGTATGGCTAGTTTGGAATATTTTCATGGCTTTCCAAATCTACTGAGCTTAGAATTGATTCATGTCAATTTTCTATGCGGTACAATTTGGGACTTTATTGCTGGTTTTCCCTCACTTGAGTCTCTTAAAATGAATCGTCCTAGTACAAACGAGATGAGACTATGGGATATTGCAAAAAAGGGCATAGAGCCCGGTTAAAAAGGTGCAAAGAGCCCGGTTTTGCATGAGGGCACAAAGGGGGAAGGACTCTATGCGAACAAATAGAGCCCTTTGAAAACGGGATTTATTATACGTTATGAGCTCGATTTTCTATCAAAGAACATGGCTCTATGTAAAAAAAAAAAAAAAAAAAAAAAAAAAAAAATCCAGCCATGAAATCCAATTCTTATTGGCCAAGTGAACACTGTATTGATTCAGATAAGAAAAGATTCATTCATATTACAAGTTTACAACATACTTCTATTGATACATAAGAAAGTATGAATTGGAGTCTTCTCGGGATTGCTGAGGACCTACAGAAAACAATTTACCAAACAAATGAGAAAACAATTCCTTGTGCACTACATAATTAACACTTCAATCATGTTCCTAAAATAAAGAATGCTAACATGATTATAATCATATTCTCGTTTAAACATGAAAATGTTTTAGCTTAACATGACATGGAAAATCAATCATGAATGTATTGGTTCAGCAATATCTATTAATCCATAAGACAGTGCTGAAACATTATTTTCTGTCTGCAATATTTGTTTACTACCACATTCATGAGCTAAAAGACATAAAAACAACTAAAATACCTCTGTAAGTCATGGTCATACAACACTGAGTTATCACCACTTGTACGATATAAAGGCAATCCGAGCCTTCCAATGAGAGGCGCCAAAAAATACCTCCGTGCAACCTGCAACATTACCCAAAAAATAAATTCATTATAAATATGCAACTACCATATTATAAATCGACATATCTCATAGTAGTCGATATTGTGAAATCAGTCCTCACCATGATGCCCCAAGGTCTACAGGAAAACCAAATGAGTAATCTGTACAAACTCGACCACTAATTCTTTCCCTAGACTCAAGTAAAATAACCTGAAAATGTAAGTGAGATTAATAAATATCGCAGTTACAGCGCTATTTTAACAAAATATTTATACCAACTAATTTTTACTATATACCCAAACTAATTATCCATAACTTTTAAGTTAACATTTGCATCAAAGCTTGAACTCGGATAACTTAATAAAAATTCAGTTTGATGGCATTTGGGGCGCATAACTGTAATGTTGAATGGAGTCATGGAAAAGTAGTCTCTTTTGGTCAGAAACAACGGCACTAGGTGCACAAAACTAAGTATTGAATCACTCTACGCTAAACATAGGTAAGGTAGATTTAAAGACCTTAAAAGGTGCATGATTTTAGATTGGGTACCTCTAATATTTTGGAATAAGTAATTAAGACTACCCCTTAAAGTAGTACATGACCAGATTGAATTCACGAACAACTTATGGCCAAGCTCACGCAATAAAGTCAAGTACTTTTTGATACAATTTACACATTTAATTGAGGCAGAGGCTCGTGTTTTACTCGTAAGAACAAAAACTGATTCGTAACTAAAACCTAGGCTAATTAACGAATTCAAACTCGTATCATATGCAGGCATGCAACCATGGTGGCATTTACCTGTTCAGTTGTTCTTATATGATCCTTTGTCCGTCCAAGCAGATAATAACCACCTTCAAAGAATTTAAATGTATTTACTACTGAATCGGAAAAGAAATTCATGCATATAAAAATGTATTTTGCGTCTAAGTACCTTGACTTTTGTAGGTTGCAAGGACATCATCTGTGATTTCACGTGTTTTTTGAGCAAATAAACCTTCGGAACCACCTGTTTATTAGATGCAAAAGAGAATTGTCATCATAAGTATACATCAAATTAACTAACAAGAGCAATTCCTGGTTGCACTAAACTAATGACTTGTAGAACGGAAGGAAGCTAGGAACAACGATAATAAGTTCATTTTAGTTCATGTAGTATTACTGAATCTGTTACAGTAAGTTTTCTCTTACAAATCAACTAATCAAGGGTCCAATCCAAACATGCTGATGTGAAATACTTACACAAAAACCCAAGCAAAGTGTTTTTGGGGTTGTGAATTTTGAGAGATTCATGAAGGCCCCAAACAACATGTGCCCTTCCGGAGACTGTCTACCACAAAATACCAATCCAACCCTGAAATGAGAAAATTTGTGAAAATGTCAACTATGACCTTATTTGCAAATGCATATATAGTATACACATGATAAGTGATGAAATGTTTCTCCTGGTCCTACACTAAGGACGATGTTATGCCCCATAATTACTAGCACCCCTGAATAATCCCTGATCCTAATGGATGTAATATCTAACATGATTTCAAAATAGATAATAGCTGAAAACAAATAGTTGGTGATACCTCAATGCTGGATGGTCGCTTATAACGTGTGCACCAAAAACTTTGGTTGTTGCCCTAAGAAAATGAACCGAACGCTGAACGCTGACTATATGTGTAAGGAAATGATTGAATGATAGCATGGGGACCAGAAGAATCCGACACAGTAGTTCTATCACCAAATTCTACACACACGTGCCCTAAGCGAAAGAAGAAGCTCATAATAAATAGAATGGTTTACAATTAAGCCATGTCTAAGTTTAGGATATCTATCATGTACCAATGGAAGTCCATGTATTGAGCACATTCAAAATTATATGACATAAGCTTAAACCAAGTATACAGCAAACACCACAACCAAACACCCCATTTACGACATCAAACTCGGCAACCAATTAATTTCAAAAATTTCATTCCAAAATCAAGATCGAATTTATTACATAACAATACAAATAACCTATAAACAAACACAACTTATTCCAGAATCAAACTTAAAAACAACATTAATGAGATATATTAAAAAGATTAATTGAACAACATTAATTGTTGCAGCTTGGTACCTCTGAAATATACGTTCGTATATTGTTCTTTAGGGGCTGGTATCACAAGAACAAGATATGGTTTATTCTTTATTGTGTGAGTTTCTTGGTGATTAAATTTTCGTGGCTGAAGTTGTGTTTAAGATTTTGGTTAAAATTGAAGATACAAAGTGGTAGGTGAGTTGACTATGAGATATTGTGATTGATTGTGGTTTGTAACTTGGAAAGAAACACAGATCTGTGTTGTTAGTGGAGAGATACAATAATGGATGTGGCTGTGTTTAGTTTGGATGAAATGAGGCGGTGAGGGGGGAAATAACGCGCCCAAAGTTTTTAAGTATTTTCGTTTTATTTTCAAAAACCGCCTATGTTATAATCTTTCAAAACAATATTTGATAAAGCCCGGTTTTGTGATAGAAAACAGGCCTAATGTTTATCGGTGGGCGGTTTTGTAAAAAAAAAACACATTTAAGGAATAGAGCCCGGTTTTGAGGAAGAAAACGCGGCTATAATGTTTTTCAACATAGAGCCCGGTTTTGTAGAAGAAAACATGGTTCTATACCTTTTTTTAGAATATTGAATTCTTTTAAAGCCCGTTTGTTACTAAAACCGGACTCTATTAAGGGGGCTCTATTCAAGAAGAAAACATGCGCATGTGAGTGTTTTGTGTCATAATGTGGCACTAAGTGTGCGTGGAATAGAGAATAATGTGGCACTAAAATGATAGTAAATGAAAGAGCATGTTACTTGTGAGGGCATTCACTATAGTGCTTAATGAAAAAATTTATAAAAGACTAAAATACACGGTTGGTCCCTAAACTTGGCAATCCACTTCGCGATGGGACAAAACTCGGCGTTATCATCGCCGGAGGTCCAAACCTTGGCCTTTAAATCCCAAACTCGTCCCTTGACCAGGATTGGCATAGGAAACTTTAATTTTCTGGATTTCCTTCGAGGGTATAATAGACCATTAAAATTTTTGACCCAACCTTCAACCCAGGGACCAATTGTGATTATGCCTACTAGCTGTTTCTTCCCTGATACGCTTTCATTTAATTTCGCCCGAACCAATACACCCACCCAACAAACAACTTTACCAATCATAATACACCATTATCCAGAAACGATAAACTGAAAATCGAAATCCGAATCTAAATCCATGTTGATCGATCATATTAGCAACATGCCAGATGTAGTGATCACTAACATTTCGAATCGGTTGCCTTTGTTAGAAGCGGTGAGAACCTCTAGTTTAGCGCGAAACTGGAGGTCTAAGTGGACTTTGCTCACCGATGTCATAGTTGATGAGGATTTCTTTTATTATTTAACATATGAGTTTGATGGGAGGCTTGTTACTAGATTCTTAAATCGGCTTATGGGTCCAATAAGAAAGTTTGTCTTCCCTGTAGAGCCAAGATCAATGATTGGAATAGACAACTTTCATTATGAAGAGATTGTGACAACTCGCAATTTCAGGACATTTCTCAAAACAATTCATGTTTCACTATTTCATCATTTATCGTAAACTAGGTTTACGTGTTCCAAATTCGCGTAACCTTAATGGTTTAGCGGCGAATTCATGATCATATCATCAAGAACATTTCATATAGACTAGGTTTAGTCTACATTTCATTAACATCATTTCCATCATGTTAGTTCATTCATGAATTTGCATTTCACATTAAACGCGTAAATTTCATATTAAATAAACGCTATCGCGTAATTTATTATTTTGAACAATTAACTAGATACTTCCAAAAATTATCCCGATATATTTTTATACTTACATTAAGTTCATAAAAATAATATTTTGAGTTTACCCGGTGTTTTAAATTTATTTTGTATATAAATCGTTAAATTTATATTATTACAAATAAAAAGTATGGTATTAGTCTAATAAACACCTTTTGGAACAAATATTGATGTTTTTATATTTCTTTTATAAAAACACACTCGAAAACATATTTTACACGTTAACCGCTTCCAACGTGTAATCGAAATGTTTCGACTCACGTTTAAAACATAAAACAAAATGGGA
>CM040240.1:164724986-164778405 GCA_022545495.1 Chrysanthemum lavandulifolium | reverse complement strand
CTGCTAATTATGGAAACCTGCTATTTTTAGAAAGTTACTAATTATGGAAACCTGCTATTTCTGGAAAGTTACTAAAAATAGAAACCTGCCTAAAATAGAAAGTTTCCTAAAATAGAAGGTACTTAAAATGGAAAGATTACTAAAATGGGAAACTTGCTAAAAATGGAAAGCCGTCTTAAACGAGTGTTTCTGATTCTTATAGAACGTTATTTAATTCATATAGGTTCCGGGCGACGGGATTGATCTTCTTTCTTGATCTTACTTCATTGTGATTTGCTTCGAATAAGGTACAGATATTCTGACCTTACCTCTTAAGGTTTCTCATGATTCGTATTCCATCTTTCGATATTCGTTTGAACTGTTATACTTTACTCTAAGCCTCCTTATTAGGGCTTCCCTATGACTTTGCTATGCTCCTTTGGATATGAATCTGTGATATGATCTTTGATATGAACTTCGATATGAACTATGATATGAACTTTGATATGAATTCTGATATGAACTTTGAGATGACCTTTGTTATGAACCATTATGATATGATTATGCTTTGACCCTTCAGTTTGATACCCGAGCCAAATATGTTTCCTAGTCAGGAAGGTAACCTGACCGTGTCATTGATGCACCAATGGCATGACTCCAGTGTGTACGAGTGATGATACACACCGTCCCCATTCTGATATGATTATGAGCTCACTATATGTATATGATTTGGCCACTATGTTTCTGGGGGGCGTATGGATGCATCCTAGATATGATATGTTTCGAGGGATTTGATCTGATTGGAGCTTTGTCTGGTGAATGATGTCGGGTGCAATCCGCGTCTTCACAATTCTGGGAGCTAGCTACTCCATTTGTTACTGAGGTCTCCCCTCCTATTATGTATGGTATTCCGAGGTCACCCCTCCGAATACAATGGCTACTTATGATATGATATGATATGATATGTTTCTGGGCTCGGGTAGATTTCTGATAACCCTTACACTTTTGATATACCTATATTGTACCTTCCGTATTCCCCAACGCACCATAATCTGTATTACTTGTTCATTACTCAATACCCTTATATGATTCACTTTACCAAGATATAGATACTCCATTACATTGATCTGTCACACTTTCATTCCGTTACTTCAGACTATGGTTCCATTCACGTACCGGGTTATTATATGTCATTGGATTGATTATGATATTCATGTTTATACGACTACTGATTATTCTGTATGATATGTTTGTATGCGATATAAAATTTACCTGTTGTCATCTGATGGTATGCTATCTTACTGTTATGTGATCCTTTGAATTTGTCCGGTGACCATGCTGCTGTGTAATCGTTAGTTTTGTCTGTTTATTATGTATACGTTATAACTCCGTTATTAGACTCTCATAACATCAATGACCTACCAGAATTGAATTGGTGCTAATCCTATGGTTAAAACTCTTATGCGTAATTCATAACCCTTAGGGTTTTGACCTACGCGTAAGTGTTTCTACGCCTAACAGTTTAAATGAGTAACTATGTTTAAATCTGTAATTGTATGAATGTTAAGTGTCAAAATTGATGTTATGATGTTTTATTTCAGGCTTGTTACTCGTAAAACTCAGAATCAAGGTCCTTGTTACTCTACGCATAAGGATTACCTTACGCGTAGGAAGTTATGCGTAAGAGAAATCCTACGCGTAACTACTACGCATAAGGTTCTACAATGGGACTACGCGTATCCTGTGAAGGATATGCGTGAAATAACCTCACGCATAAGGTCTACTCTTGCAGGTAAGCCTTACGCGTAGGTTCTTATACACCCTCGCGTAAGCTCTCGCATAAGGTCCCTATTTCCTACGCATAACATTTCTTCACGCGTAAGTTAGGATCCTACGCATAAGCTTTCTCACGCGTATGTCATTATTGTTTACGCTAACTTTGCCAAAACTACGCTTAAGCCCGGGTGACCTTCATTATGAATTGTTACGTGTACAAACTTGTTAATAAACTAATCATAACGCAACGAATCCAATAATGTCACTAATAAACTTAATCGCTTGATATGTTGTGAACAATAAGTGATAACATAAACTTTAAAACTTAAAGTTAACTAACTCATGAAACATTTCACGACGTCATTAGACTATTGGACAAACAAGTGACTTAGGACTCGTAATAATCATTGACACCGTACATTCAATAACTAGACAATAAAACCTTCATTGACTAACATTATGTCTTCGATATGTTGGTTCTTTTGGCTAATGTTATTTCGAGATCACGACATGGTCGCTCAAATGAATGTGGATGCACCGAGGTTCTCACTATTGCCGATATCTTCCCAAATGGCTATCCGAGAAAGATTGGAAAGAATAACCTTAGGGTTGACTTTGAAACCCTCACATGCTCGTAATCTTCTTGTCTCATTCTTGTGGATATTCTAAGGAATCATCCCTACCGAACATGCTCTCACACTGCCACTTTCATCGAAATCTACATTCGGCAATTCGAATTCTATGCAAAGGATCACGGTCAAAGTCTTTGTGATGACACTTAACCACAAACAAGTCACCATCACTCATGCCGACTTGCGGGTTGTGCTTCTCATTCTCGAAATCGAGCCAACTGACTTCTTTGCCACACCTCTCGAGGAGACTGTTCTACAATTCTTGCTTGATATTGGCTATGATGAAGCTTCAGGTTATCTCTAAGCATTCTCATGTGGAGCTTAAGAACATTCCACAACCGTGGAGAACCTCTACCTCATCATCACCAAATCGGTCTCTCGGTCGTGATAGTGGTTATGAGCATCCAAAGCTCATGGAACGCAAATCTTACGGTCTCCGATCGAAGGACATCAAAATCAAGCACCGATATGGGAGGACATGATGCTATTTCACAAGAAGCTTGGCTCAAAGATTCCCTATGTCGATACACAAAGCTTTTGATCTAGAGAGCACTTGGGCTCAATCTCGATATCCCATGAGGCTCAATGACCCGCATAATCACGATATGTTGATGAACCTACACTATCGATCGAAATCAAGGAATCGTCAACAAAGAAACAGGTGTCAGTATTACCGATCACCTTCATCTAAAGAACTCAAGAAGCTTGAAACGTACAAAAGGTATCTAGTAGCGATAGAGAAGGCAAAGTTGGTCATCTTGATGAAAACCTTCAGAACTCCTACTCGGAGAACCGTAAGAGGAAGTCTTTGGAAGTGCAAGAAGTTCTCGAAGTTATAGGAAGCTTCCCAAAGGAATCCTCCTCGTAAAAGGATTGTTCCTCAGTAAAGGAAGTTGAACCTATTCCCACACCGAATCAGAAAGAAAGCTTTTGAACGAAAGCTCAAGGTACCGACACGATGAAGAGATTACCTACTCAAACCGCAAAGGATGACAATCCTTCACACCAAAACCTCCAAGTCCTCAAGTCGATAAAGGAAAAGGAAGACTCACTGCTTGTGCCCTATGATGAAAGCTCCGAAGAAGAAGAGCTACTGGATCAATCCTACAAGAAGAAGTTTAAATTAGTTAGACACATTCAAAAGTCAAGAATTTGCAAAAGACTAAATGGGTGGCCCCGAGGATCAAGTGGTGTCGCCTCCCTCACCGAGATCCTCGATGCGGTTAATCGACCGATAAGGGATCCGTGCCACCACTCTTGTGCAACAACAAACGCTTGTGGAGGTGTTCATCGAACATAACATTGAGGAACCGTAAAGGATAAGATCGAGAAAGAAAAGACGATGAAGAAGCTAAGGCTCGGACGGAAGAAAAGGCTAAATCTGGACAAGATGACCAAGAGAATTATGATGATTTTCTTCTCAACATCCAACTCGCTCCAAGGAGGATACTGCGCACCTCCTAAGGACTCGAGCCTCCTCATGTCTCCTCCTCATCGATTCATCATCTCATTCCTCACCACCACCATCAAAGAAATCAACCAAATCAACATCCAAATCGTGAAGAAACCACCGATCTTGGATTTCTCGGACATATGAAAGAATTGTGAAAGTCATCAAACAAGTCGAATGAAAGACATGTTATACGTAGTTTAACTTTCTCAATCAACAAATACAATATCTACATGACGAGAATGACAAGATGCAAGAAGAAAGGAAGTTTATCCAGAATTCATGAGAAGTCATCGTCAAGAGGAACTCGAACGAAATGATTGAAGGTTACACTAAAAAGTACCTTCAGGATTTCGTTCCTAAAGTCACAAAGGAGATGTTTACCGGACAACTATATCCGAATCTTATGCGATAGCCAAGCAAACTATAAGATCCACACCTTTAACCGTCACAATCAATCCATCCGATCCTGTAGTTTTCTCGGATAATGAATTGGTGGCCAAGCTTGTCACACAAATGTCTACACGATCCGGGACATTTACTCGAGGAAGGAAAGTCGTTTCAAGCATTCTTTGGACTACCAACTCAAAGAAGCATGTAGATTCGAGCGGTAAAGTCTAAACGTCCTCGAGACGATGAAGACAAGGATCGGGATAAGCATGATAAAGCTAAACGTCGGAAGAAGTCCGTGAATCATATTCTATGTTACCTCCTCTCAACGGACTCCTACTCAACAAAGGTCTCCTCCTCGTTCTTCTACAGATAAACCTCGTGACGATTCCGAGTTACCACCCCGACTCGAAAACCGGTGATCACTTTGAGTATACGGGTGGTGACGATGAAGAGGTCCTTGAGCCCCTACAACAACCCACCTCTCCCAAACAAGTTCGAAACCAAAGATCATCATCTAGGCCTTCAAAAGAAGAAGAAGAAGACGCCTCGGACCGACGTCGTATCTTGGCTAGATGACGACAAAGCAAGAATTTGAATGGTTCTCTACTCTTGTTAACAACACTCCTACCTCAAGAAGGTCGATTGGTGAGCGGTAATACATTGGAGCATACAAAACTTTTGCAAGAAAAGTTCCGTGAAGAAGATGACGAACCGAGTTGAGGCGAATCAAGAATGAAGCTTTTCAACTGTGGAAAGATAGCTCGAAAGTGCCATCGAGGTCGAATATCACCTTGAGAACATTGCTCGAGCTATGTCTAACAACATGGATTGGCTCAACCCGAAGCAAACATCGACTTCACCAAACGGGACAACCTCCATACTACACCGATCGGTCAAAACCTCTACCAACAATTGGCACAACCAGATGAACCAAGGATTCCATTCGGATATTTCTTCAACAAAGACCGAATTTCTTCTACATGGTGGCGATGGTTCAAGGAAATACGCTACATCGTTGACACTTCCATTTCAAAGCAGCTATATACTCGAATCAATAGCCATTGAGGAACGTGCAAACACTTGTTCTCCGACAAAGTGGAAGCACACGACCGAGATGCAATGTACGGATTCATCATTGGCCGGAACGCCGACGAATCTACTACCAAGTCGCCAGTTCAAGTCTCAACATGCGGTGTTCAAGACTAAGGATATCGTTGCCATCAAACATGTTGTTCTATCATCTAAGTGGGACTACACCTTCCTTAAGAATATCGTGGTCAAACGACAAGATGAGCGGGACTATGCTTTCTCTGAAGTCGACTTTGAGAATTTGTCTATCAATGACATTGAAGACATGTACCTTGCTAAAGTACAAGGTCGCATGAGACAATTTTCAACCGGTACAACGTGAATTCATCAAGTCATTGCTCATCTTCATCGACGATAGTCATCAAGGAACGTGTAGAAGATCTCCAATGGTCGTTGAATCTTATCGCACCGTGTCAACTTCACACCACCTCGCCTAGATCTTCCCGACATCAACCAGCTCTCACAATACACACTCATCGCCTAACCTTTCTGTGTGCGTTTACCGTAGTGAACTACAAAGAAATTGCTTAATGGCGTGTAGTGAACTTCACAAGTTGGAGATCACACCTTGAAGATGGTTAAGGACGGATTGGCATATAGGTTGAAGGACATCCATCAAAAGATTGGGTCTCCTAAGCGATGGAATTCTCGTGATCGCGAGGATGTGAGGAGGATCATCGAATGATTGATGAAAGGTTGTTTGAAGGATCGCCCGAACGATGGAAAGCTTTGTTGGTGGTCGACCCAGATCAACATCACCGACTATCAACGCCTGCTCGCACTCTGGCGACATCATCGGACTTCTGGTACCCCTTGATTTGGTTCTTTCATTATAAATTTGGATGTGTGATTATATATGTCTATGGCTTGTGCACATAACATTGTATAACCCGTAATTGTCAAGAAAGGACCACGTAGTGCGCTTCTTACCACAATCCTTATAAAAGGAGCTAAAGCTTCTTATTTTTGAGTAAAACCTATTAAACCTTTCATTTTCAAGGTTTTGCTCAAAGAACAAATACTTCCCATATGATTTTCAAAACCTCAACCGCTTATATCACTAGTTGAGGGGAGTATTTGAATTAAACTTTGTTCACAAATTGTTCATAGTGGTCATCTTCCCGCAACACTTAAATGGTCATATTTATTCTCAACCGTTCAAAAATAACATTTCTATATGCCATTTTGAGGGGGAGAAAATTGTGTGATAAGAAATATGTTGTGCAAAATGCAAATGAATCTGTACTTCGACTTAACCAACGAATCGACGGTACTAAACTGTTAGTAACTCGAAAAGACTTGTCCCGACGGGTAATAATTTCAAGCTAGTTCGCTAGTAATGTAAACGTGTCTTGCAAAGGACTTGTCCAAGTAGAAAGTACCATTCGAGATACTCTTGGTAGACATGAACTCGACGGGTATGACAACCTTTCGAGGTTTGTCTACACCTTCAAGGTAGTTATTAGAGCTAGTTGTCACCTAAAAGTCGACAATGTAACTCTTTAACTATGCAACGAACCGTGTCTATCTCTAGTGGATCAATTCAAAATGTGCGCTCTTTCCTCACATGCATTTAAACCATTAAAACTCTTAAGCACATGTGGAGGGGGAGTATTTATGCAAGATCTTATCTCTCACGATGGTTCAAACATGTTTTTCATTTACAAACCCTTTGAGAGATTCTTCTAACAATGGTTTTAATGGCAACATAGGTTAGTCATGGAGTTATAAGGTGACTAAGGTTAGGAATAACGTCCTATGATCCGCCAGAGTCGGAGGGATCTACCCAAGGACATCACAAATAGTTAGTACTTAGAAGTCCTTAGGTATGATTATAAAAGGAGAAAATGAGAATCGGAGAAAGAAGGAGTTGAAGAATCAAAAGAAATGTAAAGAAAGGGTGAAAAGAAATAGCCCTCCAGTTATTCAACTTAGGGCGACACCGGGTTCAATTCATATACTCTTGGTGTCACTTAGTGACACCGGTATTGAAGATTAAAGTCGTCATGGACCCAAATGACGCATGCACTAAACCTTCTTAGCCACCAAGTTTCTCTCAACGAAGCTTGTTTCATTCTCACAGGGGAACCCTACGTAAACTATTGGCTTTCTCTTGAGATCGCCGGTATTGAAGAAGGAGACCTCTCCCTAGTCTCCGCTCGGAAAACCAAAACGCACTATTGAGTCTAGAGCCACGAGATTCATCAAAAGATCTCTTAGGAACACTTGACACTTTATCACTTGACGCTCATCAATAAGAATTTCGGTGGTACATTATCGAGTCCTTCACGGATCTTAGCAATCTGTCGAGAACGTTTATGAGAGGTTCACATCTGTGATCCTTAGTGATTGAATGGAAACTCCCGCCGGGTCAACATCAAACGACCACGGCAAGCAGTCATTTCGTAACTCCCGTGGATTACGCGAGTGTGTCTCAAACGGTCTCATCGTGAGGTGATGCTTGATGTACCTCAATGACTCATCGAATCTGTAGATGTACTTCGATACATCGCGTTATCTCACTTGTGGGACTCAGGTTCAGAGCGGCCTTTGTAAGAATTAGAGTTGTGTTTTCACACTATCTCATTAACACTCTCGAAGTTCAAACTTGTAAGTGCGGAATCCGCTTATTACTAACCGCTTGAAATGTTTTCTTCTTATGGAAGCTCCGGAGCGGGATGATCGTCTTGAATCTTCTCATGCTCACGCCAACATCATCACTAATGGAAGTTCTATTCGGATGCAACACAACAATGTAATGATTCTTCGTCAAACCAAAGAATCTACAAAGTTAAAGACTTAAAGAACTTCATCGAGATTGAATTCCAACGTCAAAGAGCATGTGAGCATGTTGAAGAATGACGTGGAGACACCGGAGCAAACGAAGCACTGAGGCGAGACTTGATGCGAGACAATAACGCACTATCACTTTCACCACAAAGAAAAATGATCCAAGAACAAAGTTAAAGATGACGCCAAAGCATAACCGCTCAAAGAAGACAATTTTTCTACACTGGGAGATTGTTCAAATCAAGACAATTCTTCTCACAAGAAAGAAGAATGTCGAAGGCGTCAAGAGCTACTATTACATCAACGCCTTCACCGCTCATCACCAACACTCGAGGGGAGATTGTTGGAATCACTCCTAAACCATAATCAAGTGTTAGTAATTATTATGTAATAGTTAGCTTTATTATGGCCTTTATGTTTGTTATTAGCCTTAAGCTTATGTAGAAGGCCCATGAGCTTAGGCCCAAGCCCATTAAAGAAAGGATGGAAACTAGGAGTGTTGCCCTAGCTTTCCTCCTATAAATACTCTTGTAAACCCTCATTTGAGGGTTGGTTGTTCAAGTTTTTCTCTCATCACATACTCTACGCCTAAACCGTATTATTGTTTCGTGTGTGTGTGTGTTTTACTTGTTCAATCGCCTTATCTCTTTCTATATTACTTGTGTTTGTAAAACTAGTGACCTAACACGCACAATGCTAATTTATTCTAGTGCACCGTTAATTTTATGGCCTGATGTTGTTACCACTGCTTGTTTCACTCAGAACAGATCCCTAATTCATCCAAGATTCAATAAAACCCCATATGAACTAGTTAATAATAGAAAACCTGATATCCCTTACCTTCACGTGTTTGGCACTTTGTGCTATCCGATGAATGACAGAGAAGATCTAGGAAAACTGAAAGCTAAAGGTGATATTGGAATCTTCATTGGATACTCAGATAACTCGAGGGCATTCAGGGTGTATGACAAAAGAACTAAGAAGACCATGGAGACGATGAATGTGAACTTTGATGAAATTTCACAGATGGCTTCTGAGAGACTCGCTCTAGAACCCGCGCTTAACCCAATGGCTTCTAATCAAAACATATTAGCACTCGCACCTAACCCGCAGACTTCTGGACACATCAATTCAGGACTCATACCTCAAAGAGCTCCATCAACTTTGTTTGACAAACCTTCAGAACAAGAAAGGGAGAATTTCTTCGAGTTAATGTTCGATGAATATTCTTCTCACGACATGTCTCTCGTATAATCGATATTATGTACGTTTCTAGAAATGTCATTCAACAGTGATACGGACATGTACAGATGCTTGAGCGAGAGTTCTTTAAATGTTTTCTAAAACATGTCGTTTCGCAAAAATTCTTTCACGATGGCTTTCGTATACTTCAGTACGAAACCCGGACTTAAAATGATGACTTTTGATTATTTCAAATCAAAACTCGTTTTCTAAAATAAATATCTAGTGTACGCTTCAGTGCACTACATTAAAAACTGGTGAGAAATCATCATCATCTTGAGCACCTTTCAAGATTTTTCAAAGAAAATGATTTTTCAAAATCTTTCAAAATTTATTGTGCTCAAAGATAACTCCCTCCAAACCTTTAATTGATTATGCTTTATTAAAGGGGGAGTATAAAACATGAATGTTCCAATTTCATGCAAAAATGAAATCCGATTGTCTCCCCAAAAAGCTTTCTTAAAATATGTTGTTTAATCCGTTGATATCAAAAATATCACGAATATGTTGTTTTTTTGGGGGAGAATACGTGATTAAAATGTGATCAAAAATGTTTAATGATCGGTGTTTGAATCTCAAAAGAGCTCAACTCAGACGGAACCAATGAATTGACGAGAAATCAAAGTCAGTAAATGGACCATTTCAAGAAACTCGTGATAGACATGCACTTTCATGGGTCTAACCTTCTTGTCAAGAAGATTTTACAACTTCAAGTTAGTTATTAGAGCTAGTTGTCACCTAAAAATTGACGATGGAACTCTTTAACTAAGCGACGTAACCGTGTCTCGTGGGAATTATCTATCATGAGCCGATCAATTCAAAAAGTGTGAACTCTACCCTCACTGTGCAGATTTAAGCTAAAACAATATAAGCACACATGAAGGGGGAGTATTTTAGAAAATTCAGAACTCTCAAGATGTTAACAAAATGTATTTGATGATCAAAAACACTTTGAGTGACTTTCAAGAAAAAGGTTTTATGGCAACATAGGAACAGTCATGGAGTTAAAAGGTGACTAAGGTTAGGAACAAACGTCCTATGATCCGCCAGAGCCGGAGGGATCTACCCAAGGACAATACCCATAGTTAGTATTAGAAGTCCTTAGGTATGATTGAAAAAACAAACTGGTTTTTCTTTCTTACAGAATTAGGGAAATCATTAGATTCTTAATGTGAGAAAGGAGAAAGAAGGGGTTGAAGAATTAAAAAGAAAAGTAAAGTAAAGGGTGAAAAGAAATAGCCCTCCATAATCAAACTTAGGGCAGAAACCGGGTTTAATTCATCTGCTACGGGTTATCACTTATATGACGCCGGTATTGAAGACAAATTCATTATGGACCCAGTGACGCACTACACTTAACCTCCTAGCCACTTAATTCCTCTTAAAAGAATTTGTTTCATTCTCACGGAGAACCCTGCATAATCTATCGACTTTCTCTTAGAGATGGTTGGTATTGAAGAAGGAGACCCTCTCCCTAGTCTCCGCATGAGAAAACCAAAGCGCACTAATCGAGTCTAGAGCCACGAGATTCATCAAAAGATCTCTTAGGAACACTTAATATTTCATCACTTGTTGTTCAAACAAAAAGGACACAAGTGATATAATTCTAGAGTCCTACGCAGATTTTAGAAATCTGCCGAGAACATTTATGAGGGGATTCACAATTGTGATCCTTAGTGATTGAATGGAAACTCCTGCCAGGGTCAACATCAAACAGCCCTGATAGCATGTCACTTCAGTAATCCCTTGTGCGTTACCCTTAGTGTGTCTCAAACAGTCTGCAGTCGTGAAGTCATGCTTCGGTGTACTTTAGCGACTCACCTGAATTGTAGATATACTTAGGTATATCGTGTTACCTTCTTAAGGGCCTCCAGTTCAGGAACGGCCTTTGTAAGAATTAAAGATGTGTTTTCACACTATGCTATTAACACCATCGATATTCGAACCTGTAAGTGCTGGAAATCCCACCAAGGAGATTCCTTTCACAAATCAAATCCTGAAGACGTGGGTCGTTACTTAGATTTATCAAATGTACTGATAACTGTCCCTCAACGGGATTCGGACGGCTGATGTGCCCGACCAAGGTGAATGGAATCAAGACATTCACCAGTAAAACAATCGTAGTGGTCAATTCTATAAGAAAAGTCCACCGTGATCGATCAGTGTTTTCAACTAACAAATTCATGCAGGTACTGATGATTGTTCCTTGGAGGAAAGACCGCACCATCCCCCCATGCTCATACCAACATCACAACACATGAAAGTTATCATCAATATCAAAGGAAACACAAAGTTAAAGATGATTCTTCGTCAACGTCAAAGAATCTACAAATTTTAAAGACTAGAGAACTTTACAACATTAGAAATTCAAATTTAAAAGAAGTGTGAGCATGGTGGAGAAAGACGTGGAGACACTTATCCCAAAGAAGCTGACAAATGGCAGACAACACCATTATCTGATCACAAAGCATGAAGGAACAATGAATCAAGACTATTCAATGTCGACACGCAAAGTTCAAGTTCAAGAAATCTAAAGACCTAATCATGTGGAGCATCTTTTGAATGACCACTCCTTAGGGGGAGATTGTTATCCTTAATAGAAAGTGATATAAAGTGGTGGTCATTCACGTTTAGGAACTTTGTAACGTGTCTTAGATTTTGTATTAGAATAGTCAATGGGCTCGTGGATTGGGCTAAGCTAATAGGTTATTAGTTATGTTATGTTTATTCATGTTGTAATTCAAGCCCAATCCACAAACCAAACAAAGTCCATCCAAAGTCCATAAGGCTTTTATGTTTCAAGTATAAAAGGCACATACCTTCATTTGTATGTGTGCTTGAGTGTGTAAGTGTGTGTTTTCATATGGAATAAACTTCATCTTGTTTCATCTTTCTTTCTCTCTACATAAAGCACCATACATCATTTGAGTCACCATATTTGTGCTTCATAATACATGTTAGTGTGATAGAGTTGATATATCTTAGGTCCTACAGGGCCTGTACTCCGGACGGCGATCACCTCTTTGGCGGTCTCCTCTATACAAGGTTCTACTAGTTCGATCACAGGGGGTATCAGCTGATGTACCCTCCGATATGCTTCTACCTTTTCTCCTCGAGGGAGCTCCGTGGAGTTGTACGCTTCTTCTGAACAAATGAAATCATCCACTCTGACCATAATCTCGGTTACGGTTCTTGGTATTTGATCGGAAAATCGTCTGGCCAACTCAAGACACTTGCACCCGTTTATGAAAGAGGATATTTGCATGACCTCTGGTACACCTGGAATGTAACTGGCTTCTTCTGTCCACCTCTCTTTGAACTCGGGAAGGGTTTCATTAGCTTGTTGAACGATTTTCGTTATCTCCATAGGATCTTTCAGGCATTTCCTCCTAAGTTCGAATCTTGTCAGAAATTGTTCTCGTAGCTCTTCCATCCGTCAATACTACCATTAGGCAACCGGTCGAACCATCCTCTGGCTGAATCGTCCAGGGTTTGTTGGAACATCCAGCACCATACTGGCATTTGCCAACCTCCATCGTTTGTTGCTCCGGAAAATCTTGTTAGGTGATCATCCGGGTCAGTGGAACCATCGTACAACTTTATGTTAGAGGGAATCCTATGATTCGGCCCGGAGAACTCTATGGTTCTTTTCGTGAATGGATATTTCAACGCTTCCTTGAAGGGCTTCTACAAGTCATCTTCGTGACCTGCCTTCCCTTTCGCTTTGTCCGTATCCCGTTCGGTTTCTACTTCGGCTTCCTTTGCTTGGTCCTCGGATTCTCCGCCAAAGTTGATTCATATTGGTCTGAGGGGACTCTTGTTTTTTGTGTTATGTTCTTTTATAAGGGTGTTCAATGAGGTCATGTGGTTATGTATTTGCTCCTCTAGGCCGGGCGAATTAGTGTTGTCTTTGTCATTTTCTTCGGTGTTCACGGGAGGCGTCTCAAAGGTGGTGTCTGTCATTTTTTAGGTTGGGTAGATATGAATATTGTTCCCACGGATGGCACCAATTTTTTGAAGTAAAAATATGCCTCCACTTTTAATTAGCGACTGGACCCTTCGGTTGGTCTAGATTCTAGTCCTTCGGTTCTTGTGTACAAAGAAAACACACGTTAGCCTTGCCTTGTGTTTTATCCCAAGACCAAGCTCTGGAATGAGAATAAGATAATGCAGTTCGGAAATTGTATGTGTAAAAGTTAAAGGTGAAAAGAATGTTACCCTGCTGTGATAATTTTTCAGCCTTTTATAGGAGAGCTTGTCTTGTCTCCATGCGGGAGTCACATGTGGTGAAGGTGACTCTTTTGGGCGGGAAGTTGACTTTACCCTATTTGGGTCATGCATGGGTCAGGTCAGTCTTCTTGCTTAAGATGCCTTTACTCTTTTGTGCATAGTGCTTGCTGACTCATTGTGACCGTTGTGCCGAAGCGAGCCCATGGGTCCATTCGGCCAATGTCAAAGTTGTTCAGGGCCGTTCGGACACATACGCCAACATGTGACACGTTCCCACCTATTTTGATCAACCTCGTTATTTTGTATGTGTACGGTGTACCACAAGTGCGAGTTGAGCCCATGCGAAGGGCTTGTTTAAGATATGCCAAATTCCACGCTGAAATAAAAATTTGCATTGAACTTTAATTGTCATTTTAAAGAGATGCAACTCAAACAGAATTGATAAAACAATCCTTAAAATCTAATTCTTCCATTATCTAAAAAAAGGAAGAATCATAAATCTCTAAGATAGAAGAGTAAATTACATCGCCCGTCCCTAATGTTGTACCACAACTACACGTGTAGTCCCATTTTTTTATAAAATATACGCCTAACATCTTCGATGTGTCCATTTTATAACATTGGTGTTCCTTGGCAGCATAAACATTGTTAAGGTGACAGATTTACCGTTTTATATCCAAACACCCCTCAATTCCATAACTAGACGTCTTTGACACTTTTGTAGACATGGATTCCGCTCTTGCGTACTAGTACTTCTTACTGCTGTTAAAATGTAGACATTGGTGTTCTTGCGTACTAGTAAACTAAAAGATTTAAGTTGTTAATCAAACGAGTCATAAGGGCTCAACAGCAGGAAAGATCTGAAAAATCTTCGTGAGATCGTCAATATTGTACCGACGGCTTCTTTACAGTATACCAAATCAGTGACTAGAAAATCTGTACCCCTTAGAGGCGTAACTGTCTAGCCTTCTATCTTCTACTCCAACATCTACGTTTCATGAGAAGTGTGATGCTACAATAAGTTATGTAGTTGCAAAGACATATGACTAATGTGTGGCTAGCAGCCTTTATTCTATGTGTTAATTTTTTCATTATGTTTGGTTTATGCCTTTATGGGTATGAGAATGAAGCAATAACTTTTATTCCGAATAAAATGTTTGGCTAATGGACATGGGATTAATAGAAATATACACCCAGAAAATCAGGCACACTCTAAAGTGTTTTGTGTGTTGCTTTGCGGAAATGGTGAAATCTGTAGAACCACTACATGTCTATAGATCACTTGCAAATCATATACAGCAGTGGTGTCGTGGTGCGATAGGTATCCCCTTTTGGAGGTTAAACTGAACCCACAATCACCATGTTAACAAATTGGCAGCATTATAATCGGTATCCAAACCAACAACTTCCATGCTAAAAACTGATGCCTTCACTATTGAGCTACACATGCCTAATTGGGTAGTTCCGCTTCTACATACATTTGTTGATCCACTGCTGGATAGCCGAGCAAATGGGCAGATATATCAAAGGCTTAAAAGGATTACTTGGGCGTTCATCTGTCCGGGACACCATGTTGAGTTTACCCAATTGGATGTTTTTGATGAAACCACACACTAAACCGAACCAGCTCTGTTCGTCCGCGAACCAAAAAGTAAACCAAATCTAAGTTGAATTGTTCAAAGATTAATAATGATTAGGATTTTAGCCTTTAGATTTAAAACAAAAGTTACTATTCACTTGAGAGGTGGTTAACGCAAACACAATTTCCTTTTGTCTTTCTCATAAAATAAGAAAATCAATTCGAGATTAAGAATAAATGTGATCGAACACAATTACAGGCAAACCATCACTCGAAATAAAATAAATCAAAAAAGTTTACAAGTAAATTTTTCTGACTTTGGAAATGCATATTATGATTTTGACTTTTCAATTTTCTCGATCACAATCTTCAAATCACGTTGAATGTCGTTTCTTGTCGGGTTCAAGACAACTTTATTCCAAACAGAGTCAGCATCTGTTAACATCTTCGGGTCTGCATAAAGCTCATAAATGGAATCTGCCTTTTCGTTGATTTCAGTTAATGCTTCCAAACATTTTATTTGTTCTCGGTCAACTAATAGATTGCTATTTCCATCTTTCCACCCGATCAACTGCAATATGAGAAACAATAAACCGAATTAGCATATAAAAAACCAACTGCAACAAAAAATTCAGTAATTATGCTATAGCATTTGGTTAAGCACATAATACAAGAAATATTTCTCATTTACGATTCTTAATGGTCTAAAAAACATGTTAACTACATCATCTTTGGCAGACTAAATAACTTGCTTAACATAATTACTCAACAATGGTTGAAACATTGTCATTTGCGTAACTCTCCGTTCCCTTAACGGTCAAACGAAAATCAACCATTCATGTTAGCTAGATTGATATGGAATTGAGTAAAATAACATTACTGACACAGCTATTAGTGTATAAGTATATTGTCGATAAATATGATTTTTTTCAAAGTAAATCTATAACAACCACCATTGTCACAACTGAACTCATCAACTTACATTTGTTTTAGTATATAAAGCTTCATATTGTTACTTCAGTCTCACGCTAGTTCAAAATCAACTACTACGTAAAAATTTAGTATCCAATTTGTCAAAAGTAAAGCTTATTATCTTAATAAACGATAAAGATATCATGGTGTTGTGTACTTGTGTTTCAAGATAAAAAAAAAAAGTACAACGAACATACATAAATATAATATGAACTTACTTGCGGAGGGACGCCAATGCCATTCGTGCAATAGAGCTTTGCATTGTCTACAAGATGGCAATACTTTGGAAAAGCATTTGCAAACATCTTGTGTGATTTCAGTTGTGAATTTACCCTCACTGCCCTTTTCACTGCTATAGCCCTCCTGTATTTATACGTTGCTTTTTAAATATTTTATCAATAGTTAGCCATGTATACTTTCGTATTTGAGCTTACTAAAGTGTGACTACATTTCAAACACCCTTAAGTAGCAAGAAGTCTGAGTTCATACCTTATTCCTCTAGTAACCGCAAGATAAGGATCACAAACAACACCAAGCATCTCAATTCTGTAAGGCTTCTTCACTTTAAAATCATCTCCATTTTCGACCTTTTCCCAGTAATTCTCGGTGATGGTTCCATCATCTGAGACCTTATAGCCAACACCCATGCGATAACGATGTTTATGAACACTTCTTGCCATTGCAATTGTTTGTTCTACAAAAGGCTCCCATGACAATGTACCGTCCATGATCACATCTCTCCCATCATTTAACGCTGTAACTAATAGAGATGAAGCTGCATCCGTGGATGTTTTATGCACCTATATATTAAATGTTTCAATACATAAAGGTCTTGAGATGATATTATATAAATCAAATAAAAAACAATGAGACGGGTCAAGCCAAAATGTACCAGTTCAGCAGTCTGAAGCATGTCATTGTGATGACCCTTTGAGCTAAGGGCTCGATAAATCACATCCGTTTCCTTGAAAGCATCAGCTTCTACTACAACCGCGTTTTCTGCTGCCTTCGCCCAGAAGCCCCTGCCATATATTCCAGTTCCATCACATTTGATCATAATCAAGTCCACCGGTATCACATTGTTTTGATAGATATAAAAAACATTATAATACTTCTGCAGTAACTATACCCAAAGTTTTGTCATCGACAAGACACCTTTTGACCCAAAATAAAGTAAGTAGGCATACAAAATTCTGTCGATAAACCACAACGAGTCTTGTCATTATAGTGCGTTTTCCAAAATCAATGCGATAAGCTCTTACTTTGAAATGCCAATGGAATAAAAATTGTTCTAACTAAATTAATACTCCATACGATCAAGTGTCAATTAACAAAATAATAAGTGAATAGAACAATATTTGTAAAAATGAGAAGAGCAAACATTACATACTCTTTAAGGACCTCTTTCAGAACAGTGCTTTTTCCGGCGCCCATTCCACCACCCATTAAGAGGAGCACGGGGCTTCTGTCGCTATGAGCCACGACCCCCATCACCTCTGTCAAGGCGTCTTCACTATCACCTTTTCTCGGAGTGTTAGTTCCTATCACTTTCATTTCCTCAATTATTGTTGAGAATGCCTGTGTCACTTTCAAATCCTTACTCACTTTATCGAATCTTTGCTTTCTGCATGTATATAATAAATCAATTTAAATCTTGAAAAAAAAAAAAAAAAAAAAAAAAAAAAACTACTCCTTTTCTCATGTAAATAAAGTTACGATTTTCTGTTTAATATAGGCGCGTTTCTCTCAAATATTGGAATTATCATAATCAAGTTAGTAATGAACTACTACCGATAATTTTTAGTATATTCACCCATAAACACAACATCCAAAACCCAAAAAACAAACATAGTACTCAAAATATCATTCATATTTTATCAAATCATTCTTTCCAGTTTTGGAAAGACCCGCCTTCCATGTCACGTTGTCATTCTCTCATGAAGTTAATATGTCGAGTGTTGGTCCAGTTGAATCATTTATAGTGAAAGCTTGTAAACTTGTCTGTGAAACCAACATCTATATTGCTCACTGGTTATATATCTAACATTTACTAGATGTGACAAAACAAGTGAGTTGAATATTTTAGCCTTTTGGGTACCAACATAATTAATATAAGAAATAAAGTGACTAAAACGTATCTTCTACGTGGTTTATATAAATATGATGGAAATCTAATTAGATTTAAAATAAGGGCTAATGTATTTAAAATGTATTTTACTTGTTACAAATTTTAGATATGTGTAGCAAACTTTTATTTTTGCAAATTTATGTATTAAACTTTCAAAAATCATCACTCTAGTGCATCTTTGGACCATTTTACCCCTCCCCAATAAAAGAAGTCTTAATAAATTGAAGGGTAAAATGGTCCGAAAATACCAAAGTGGCACTTTTTAAAGTTTAGTACATGAATTTGCAAAAAAATGTTTGTTACACACATCTGAAATTTATGACAAGTAAGATACATTTTAAATATATTAGCCCTTAAAATAATCATACTGACTAAACATGTAGAAAATCAACATAAAAACTGATTTCGAAGCATGTACTAAAGAATAGTGTGAGAAACTAATGTGACAAAACTAGGGGTGTCACGTGCCAACTCGGGATCAGCTTGTTAAATACTCGAAAAAAGCCGATTTTAGATGGTCCTGAGTTCAACCTTACATGAGGCTCATTTAATAAACGAGGCCGAGCCCGAATTTCATACTCAAAGTTCGATTGGACTCGCGAGCTTTAGAAATATATATACATATTGCATGTGTAGTTATGAATGTTTACTTATGTGTGTTTATATATGAACGAGTTCAAAATGAACGACTAAACTTGTAAAATATGTGACGACGGAGCTAATAACACTACAAGCAAAAACACTTTTGAGGACGGATTTTTTTAGTGACAACATTGTCGTCACTAAATTTCGATGGGCCAAACTTTTTGAACCTTTTTTAACACCAGATTTTATAAATTAATGTTTGACATGGGCTAAGCTCAAGCTCAAGTTTGTAAATTTTAAACAAGCCAGCTCAAATTTTAATAAGCTCAAGCTCAACTCGGCTAGTTTCCAATCACACAAAAGTAACTCTGAAGCAAACTTTTCAAGTTTAAAAAAATAATCTTATAGCTATCTAATTATATCAAAATATAAAATACCATGTCAATGCACCCCTACCTACCGTTTCATTTTCAGAACATCATTTTAATGATTTCATGCGCAACTCGTTGTATTAAATATACATGAAAATGATCTCTTATCTATCCATTATCATTTTAATATTATTATATATATATATATATATATATATATATATATAAAAAAAAGCCTTAATGATTATTCATGTTATATTTTTATCATGAACACATAGACTTTTCCAAATAACAAATGATTAATATCCTGTGACACAATACGTTCAACGAGCGAGTGATACAACATATACTAATTCTCTATAAAGATGAAATATTCGTCTATATGACATTTGATATTTTTTACTTAACAAGTTTTGATCATAGAAGTAAAATTACCCTTGAAAAACATAGCTGAAAACTAAACATGCTAAAAGAAGAAAGTCGAGTAAAATTACCCTTGAAAAACATATTTGAAAAGTTAGACAAATAAAAACACTATACTGTTTTTTTGCTGATCAAAGTTTAAACAACTACTATTTTTTTTAGTTTCTTCTCCTTAAAAAATTATGTTCTCCGTCACATTTAATTTATCCATTTATTTATCTTTAATTTCAGATATGTTAAATGAATGTTGACTTTAATTAAATTGTAAAATAACAAGTTTATTCTTTAGATGCATTAAAATTTATCAACTATTATTTTTAAAACATTAAATAAAATGGGTAAAACAAGAAAATGGGTATTTTTTGTTGGACAAACAAAATAAGAAAACTCACCTTGTAGCTGTCAACACCATATTTTTCAACTTTCTCTCATCTGATCCAGAGCTCAGCACCTTCCAACACAAAAAATTTAAATTTAAAATAAGAGAAAAATAATTAAATTTTGGTCACACCAAATTACATTATACCTTAAGCTAGTCTCTCAAAAAATTCATACACCACAACCAATATGATCAACTTCGGATACTATAAAACATATACTTGTAAAGTTCTAAATAATACCTAAAGTACATAAATCAATCAGTTTTACGTAGTAGTAAACGTTACCTCATTGATCATAAGATCAGCTTGACTCCAATGGAATGCAAAATACCCAAGAATGCATCTTTCGAGCTCCTCAACAAGCTTTTCACAAAGTGATTGATCAACATCGTCTTTTTTGCTTGAAAGATACACATACAATTCCTCTTCGAACCCTTTCGAGTTTCTCACATAGTTTGATGCCAATTTGCTTAACTCGGGACACTCATTTCCATCTTTAAATCCAAGTTGCCTAGCTGCAAATTCGAAAGTAATCAAAAGATAGTTACATATATCCTCAGATCTTAATCGTCATTTGAATGAGCAATAAAAATCAAGATCATAATCATATATACATACAAACTCATGTATATTATTAGCTAGATTATTTTGCAAAAAATAAATAAATAATAATAAGCCTTTTTGGGTGATTGCAAATGTTAGCTTTTTGGTGAACACCATTACCTTGGCCTCCGATTAACTTTTTACCAACTTGACTTTAATAATTTAAAACTAAAAACTTTTAAAAACGTCTTAGTTATTAAATACATTATCCTTCTTTTTTATACTTAACACGTTTTAACATAAGCTGACACCAACAGCTGATTAACCTTAAAAGCTTGATAGTTGTACTTCATGCATTTAAAATTTTAAATATGTCAATTAAAACAAACATGCACATCTTAACCCTAAAAACTTATTTTAGAAAGTGTTTGGGCTTTGTTGATATAAGACTACTATACAGTCTGCTGAATGAATAATAAACACTACATAGCAGTTTAATTCTGTATTTTGATATAAGATGGAAGCATATCTTAAACAGAATTTAAGACACCTTATTTAAAAGCTTATTTTCTTAAAAAGCTAAGCGAGTACGTTTTGTCTACTAAACGAAGCTCTATTTTAAATCTTATCTAAAACAATTTGGTTTGATATAGTAAGCTAGCTTACCAACATAATGAGGAAACTTTTCAAGTCTTCCGCCACGACTGGAACCAGTCAAATCTAACCGCGGAACAACAACGTTGTCAACCTCTGCAAACAAAAAACTTAAATGATGTACGTGGTTTATAAGAAAGAGTATATCTAGAGATATAAAGAGATCGCGATCGATCGATTACCTTTGTTCATGATGGAGTTGCTAACACAATAGTCAATGGAATATATAATGGGATTGATATAGAAAATAAGTTATCATATGAATGTGGATTGTTTCATATGTGTGTGTTTATATATGTGTTAAATGTCAATAAGTCTTTCTTGTTTAATATTTTTGTTGGAGTGTAGATGGAAACTATTGCTCCTAACGATAATATATTTTTTAACCAACAATCTTACTTTCATAAAATTAAACGTGCACTTCATGATTGTTTTTATGGCCAATTGTATATAATCATCAAATGGATGCTTAGCAAAGTAGATAATACATGCAACTGCATACCTAACCGAAGTCCGGGAGGTAAAAATCAACAAAAGAACATTCTGTGGTTACGCACCTTTTATTTCGTGTTAATTTCTTTAGTATGTTTGTTTTGTGGGTATGAAAATGAAGGAATTACGTACTTTTATTTCCAAGAACTTCCATGTTCAAAGTTGGTGCGTTCAATGTTTAGCGAAACATGTCTAATAGGGTTGTTAGATTTCTGCATACAAATATACAATCATTAAAAAACTAGTAGGCTACCCGTGCAAAGCAGCGGATATCAACTGCTTAAAAAGAATGTGTAGGTGTTCGTCGGTCCTGTAATGGGTCCATCTAGTTAACTTTCTCCATTTGGTTGTTTTGTGATGAAATCACACTGCAAACTAACCCAAAACAAACCAAACCGACTTTATTTAAGTTCGGTTGAGTTTTTAACCCAGAAAGAACTCATTACCTTGTCTAAAAATGTTTCTCAGCTGGATTAAGATTTCCAGATATAAACTATTAAGACTTCAGTCATAAGATTAATAACAAAGTTACTATTCACTTGAAAGCCTGTTAACGCTAACACCTAATACAATTTCCTATTGATTCTCAAAAAACAAGAAAACCAACACGAGATAAGAACAAACAGAAACACAGTTACAAATAACCCCTCAATTGAAAGAAACATTTACAAGTGAATTTGCTCTTTGACTTGGGAATAACAGATTATGACTTTGACTTTTCGATTCTCTCAATCACAATCTTCAAATCATGTTGAAGATCGCTTCTTGTCGGAGTTAAAACAAGTTTATTCCACACTGAGTCGGCATCTGTTAACATCTTGGGGTCTGCATATAGCTCGTAAATGGAATCCGCTTTGTCATTGATTTCAGTTAATGCTTCCAAACATTTGATTTGTTCTCGGTCAACTAATAGATTGCTTATTGCCATCTTTCCACCCGATTAACTGCAATTTGAAAAAAAATAAAAAAATAAATCAACTTATTTAACATATAGAAAACCAAATACAATCAAAAAATTCAGTCATTATGCTATACCATTTGGCTAAGGACATGGTTCAAAAAATAAATCACATCCTAAATTCCCAATGCTCTAACGAGCATGCCATCATGAACTCGTTTTTAACACCCAATATATACATTAAAACATAAACGTAACATGAACTTACTTGTGGAGGGACACCAATGCCATTGGTGCAATAGAGCCTTGCATTGTCTACAAGACAGCAATACTTGGGAAATGCAGTTGCAAACATCTTGTGTGATTTCAGTTGTGAATTTACCCTCACTGCCCTTTTCACTGCTATCGCCCTCCTGTATCATTACCAATAAATGAATTACATTGATTCATAAATTTTTATAGATTGTGTGATTGTCTCTAAAGATGACATTAACTAGCAAAAGGTTCAAGATCATACATACCTAATTCCTCTTGTAACTGCAAGATAAGGATCACAAACAACACCAAGCATCTCAATTCTGTAAGGCTTCTTCACTTTAAAATCATCTTCTTCTTCATCTTCGACCTTCTCCCAGTAATTTTCAGTTATGGTTCCATCATCTAATTTCTTATAGCCTAAACCCATGCGATAACGATGTTTATGAACATTTCTCGCCATTGCAATAGTTTGTTCCACAAATGGTTCCCATGATAATGTTCCATCCATGATCACGTCTCTCCCGTCGTTTAACGCTGTTACTAATAGAGATGAAGCTGCATCTGTGGATGTTTGATGCACCTACATATAAAAGAACTAGTTATAAAGGTCTTGAGTTGACATTAATACATTATATCGTCCAAATAAATAAATACAATGAGATTGGTGAAGCTAAAAGGTATAGACAAGGACAAAGATATTCTACCAATTCTGCGGTTTGAAGCATGTCATGGTGATGACCCTTTGAGCTAAGGGCTCGATATATCACATCCGTTTCCTTGAAAGCATCAGCTTCTACTACAACAGCATTTTCTGCTGCCTCTGCCCAAAATCCCCTGCCATATATTTGATTCCATCAGTTAATAGTTCTATTCAACACACTCAAACTAAACAATGGATAATTTGACAAATACCATTTGTAAAAACTAAACAGGAATAAAACAGTTTTTCTAAAAAAACTTTAACTAAAGCTGGAAGAGTGAACGTTACATACTCTTTTAGGATTTCTTTTAGAACTGTGCTCTTTCCGGCACCCATGCCACCACCCATGAAGAGGAGCACCGGGCTTCTATCACAATGAGCCATGGCCCCCATTACCTCCGTGGAGGCATCTACAATATCACCTTTTTTTGGGGTGTTAATCGCTCTCAGTTCCTCGACCATTGTTGAGAACGCCCTTGTAACTTTCAAGTCCTTTGTCACTCTATCGAATCTTTGCTTTCTACATATACATAACAACCAATTATTAATATAAATGGGACATCTAGCATTGAAAAAACTACTACATTTCTAACTACCTTTATTCATTTAAATAAACTTATGATTTTTGTTTGAGAAATGAGCCAAAAGCATCAAACAGGATCATATGTACTTTGTTTGAAAGCTCAACTTAGTTAAAGTTATCACATATATAATCTAGGCTTGTTTTTCTGAAAATGATGAAATGACAATAATTAAGTGCGCTACTACTGTTTATGATCTCATAGGTGTTGGTTATTTTTGTTATCAACGTTTTGCAGCATAGATATATAGCCTAGCTTTTTGTAAAAATTAAGATAAATCTAAAATTATACTGGGTATGTGTTACAAACTTTTTGTTATCAACTTAAACCAAAAAAACAAAAATGTCACATGCTAGTTGCCACTCCAAAATATCACACATCTTATCATATCATCTTTTTCAAAGTTTAAGTAGACCCACCAACATTCATGTCACATACTAGTTGTTGTTCTGAAGTTGATATAGTGTTGGTCCAGCAAATTAAAAGATTATTTATAGTGAAAGCAACATCTGCATTGACTTACTATCGTCATATATATCTCTAAATTTCGGGGTGACTAAATATTTTAGCAGGACATTTTGGGTAACATGAGTAACTGTACAACAGTGCAAGTATAACCTTATATTCAATAAGCCTAATAATGAAGCTTGTAACACGTTTAAACATTTCTTGACACATCTAATACATTCATTTTCTCTTTCGACTTTCACCGATTAATATGTCACACCTCTCAATCAATCATATCAGTATCAATATACCACACGTCTTAATAATATAGCTAAGTTAACTAAATGTCTATTTGTCCGTCTAATAAATTCTCTTTATTTCTTGAATAAGCTAATTAATTTCGTTTCAAAAGTGAAAAAAAATAAAAATAATAATAATAATACTCTCATAAATAAATAAAAAGACCCAATTATTTAATATCAAGATGAGAAGTGTTAAATGTGTTCTATTTAATAGTGATCGCTATGTATCTTTGTAAGGGTTATTTTCAATATGATGCGAACTTATTGTACTTTTATTACGACCTATGAAATATTAACACCGATACTTAGGCATATATTGGCATGAGTTTAGTGCTCCCGCTCATGTTTATTATTTTATACCCTTTTCGCTTCTAAATAAATCTATAACTACCTTATACTCTCTAGATAGTAATAGTATCTTCCAAATTAAATAAAAATCCCACGTCCAAACACTCGTTGATAAAATGCAAGATGTACCAACCGGCTACCATGTCATTTTCGAAACGTCATGGTATTTGATTTCAAGCGCAACTTGTTGAATTAATTATACATTTAAAAAAACGCAATGATTGATATTCTTATAGTGTATCATCATGTACAAAAAAGCTTTCTTCTAACAAGTGTTCATCAGCAAATAAAAGCTTAAAATTAGGCAGATCCAATACATTATACTTTTAATAATTACTAGTAGTTATTAATATAATAATATGAAACAAAAATGTTGCTAGTCGTGTAATTTTTTGATAGATAAAAGTTAGTATTTTTATATCACATGTAATATTGGAAAGTATAAATTAAACATAAGAAAAGTCACCTTGTTGCTGTCAATACCATGTTTTTAAGCTTTCTCTCATCCGATCCAGTGCTCAGCACCTTCCAATACAAATGTTATTCAAATTAAAAATTATTGAAATTTGGTCAAACCATAAAAATCAGACGTGACCAAATAATATATGTAACTCAAACCATAAAATAGTATTGTATTGTTTTTTAAATGCATGAAAGGGGCCAAATTTGTTTTCTGGCGTACGTACATAGCTTACGACAACGCGATGTATATACTTTTGAATTTTTGTATCATACTATAACTTTAATATAAGAGAAAAAAAAAATTTTTAAATGAGCCTTTTTGACAGAAGATTACGAAAATAGATGACGCCTATATATTTTACGAAAATGGGCTTTTGAGTAATGATCTATTAGATATACTACAACTGGCTCATCCAACGGTTGAAGTGTGTCGGGCGCAAAACTTAATTGGCTATGTGCGCCTAAATTTACACGAAAATGGCTAGAGGCGCATCAAACTACTGGTGCATCTGAAATGTTAAGCGCGCTAGGCCTCGACAGTCAAAACTGAAGCGCGCATACAAACTAAAAAAATGTGAATGAACTCAAAAATGTGAATTATGTGTATCCTATGTGTCTACTTGCTTCATAGGTAGAATGGTTAGATCCAAAACAATCATGAGAGAGGTGTTTGTCTTTAGGTTTTGGGTTGTAAAATGTACAAATGATCCATGCATGGCATATTTTTATGAAGCCTCATGTGGTGAGGATTTTGACAGGCTCTAGATCACTTGCCAGATTTGGGGTTGTATATTTAAACACCTCTCTCATACAAAATTGAAGTCAAAACTGCAAAATTTTGAAGAAATGCGCGCATATGATCGACGCTTTCTTAAAAGGGCGTTTGGTGACACGTATCTGTTTGTGAGCGGTTTGAATTAATGGTGTGCGTGCATAGAAAAATAGGAACGCGTCTTGGTTCATTTTGGTAAAGCCTTGAAAAAAAAGTTATTTGGATAAATGGGGTATGGAAGAGATTTATTTTGGTAATTTGCTTTTAATATAAAATCTATGTATGAAATCCAAACCAAAATAGTAGGGAACATAATGTACTTAAGAATAAATTTGGATAATGTATCAAAAGTACATAAGCCAATTAGTTTTAATAAGCAAATACCTGATTGATCATAAGAGAAGCTTGACTCCAATGGAATGCAAAATACCCAAGAATGCATCTTTCAAGCTCGTTCACAAGATTTGCGCATAGTAACTCGACGTCTTTTTCATTTGAGAAGTACATATACAATTTGTCATTGAACCCTTTTGAGCTTCTCACATAATCTGATGCCAATTTGCTTAATTCGGGACACTCATTTCCATCCTTAAATCCAAGTTGCCTAGCTGCACATTTAGATTTGATCAAAACATATCACATATGTAGCTCAATTTGTATGTTTGAGTGACTAATTAGTTAAGAGGTTGTTAGTTACAGTCTTAAACATTTGTGAGTTATTATGACCAAGTATATATATGAAGTATTTGACTCTCACAAAATCATGCCATATTGCCGTTGTTCAAATTTTAGCAATGTATAACTACACAACATCAAAGTTTTAATGTGTGACTTACAAGTTTCAATCAATAAGGAGTACATCAACTATAGCATAAGCATATTTGGGGCTGTGGATATGTTGGCTTTACGGTAAACACCATTTTCTGGGTATCGAATAAATCTTTTAGAAAGAACAAAGGACAAAAAATCAAAAAAGAATACGATTCAAATATTGAATAGTGACTTTATTAAATTTTAGAGTAAATTGCAAGTTTGGTTAAATTGCAGGTTTAATCTTATCTTTTCGAAAATGCACTCATCATTATTTTGAAAAACTTACAAGTACATATTTTCTCCCGGGCTAAATTTAAATTACTATAATACCTCTTCGTCTTGCCTTTCTTGGTCCATGTGAGAGTAACTTAGGGACCAAAAATGCACTTATAAGCTCTTTACAAAAACATCAAATGCACTTTCAAAAGAATAAAGACTGAACCTGCAATTTTATCAAACCATAAGTACTATTTTTGCAATTTAATTTAACTTCTCTAATGGCAAGATGACTTTATTGTATAAATCCGTACGGCCCTACGCATCATAAGAGTATCCAAAAAAAACATCTAACATTATCCTTCTTCTTTTTATAAGCTGGCACCAACAGGTAAAACTTACAAAGTTACAAGCTTGTGCTTCATGCATTTAAAGTTTGAAATATGTCAAATAATTAAGCATAGCATCTTTAAAAACTTATTTTAAATATTTCTTAGGGTTGTTTATTCAAGGGTACTGTACTTACCTATTTTTATAATAAGCGCTTATCCAATTGTTTATTCTAAAGATAGCAGTTTTATTCACAGCAGCATTTTGGATATATTTGATAAAAGTATATGAGCCTCACACTAAATTAAAGAGCCGTCGTGACACAAGCTTCTTGATTTAAGTTTATATAATTGAGAAAAACATTGATAATCGCCAATGTTGACCAACTATATACGTCTTTGGACTTCGACATTAGCATTACTCATCTAGTCTTGAAGGTAAACAAATATTAACATACGGAGTATTTCATCTAGTCTTGAAAGTTAACATGCATATATTAGACCACAAAGGGACCAGCGCTAAGAATATAAGCCTTTCAAAGAGAAGGTGAAGGGTTCGAATTCAGGAGAAAATTAATCCTCTTTGGCCACGGAGATTCACCTTTGCCGAATTCAGACTATCAAAAATGGTAGTCACCCAAATTAGTCGGCTCACAATGTCGAGTCAAAACCAAGTAAACAAAGAAAAACATGCATATATTAAAACAAAAAAATCTGGTTTGATACTAGAAGGGTGTAAGCTAGCTTACCAACATAATGATGAAACTTTTCAAGTCTTCCAGCAGGACCGGATCCAGTGAACTCCAACTTTGGAACAGCAACAACCTCCAAAGATTTTGTGTTTTTCCGGCGCCGGTGAACTGCGGCGGCGTAGATGAATCCAGCTGTGCTTGCAGCCACTATGTGGGCCACCACAAGTTTGCCATACCCATCTGTAAAAAAAAGCATATTCAGAGTTGGTTTCAGATAAAAAGATTTTGCAAGAAAGAGATAAACTGTATGACCTTTGATCATTATGCAGTTGTTAAGAAAAATGTTGCCGGAAATTATAATGGGGTTGCTACAAATTGGTGTTGACAGATAATAATAAGTGATTGATTTAATATATGAATGTGGATTGTCTCATATATATATATGTGTGTTTATATACATGTTAACGTCAATAAGGTCTTACAGTACTATTTAATATTTGGGTCAATGTGTAGATGGAAACTATTACTCCCTTCTACATGTACTTTTTTAACTAGTAATCTTACATTCTTAAGCTAAAAAGAAAGGAAAAAAAAATAAAAAATACTACGTACTAATCTCGTTTTTTAAAAACGTGCGCATCATAGTTATTTTTATAGTTATGGGTAATTATTGACTTATTGTTAATCTTTAAAGGATTGAGATTCTCTCGAACATTACTAGTCATGTTTTTCACAAACAAAAGAAAAATCGGGGCCCATAGTAGATCTTTCAGTTTTATTTGTGAGAGAACATGACCGGTGATATTTATACTAATTTGAGATAATCTAAATCCATGTTGAAATTGGTATCATGAAATATGTAGTCAAATCTAAAGTACAAGAACCAGCCAAAGTGGGAAGTGTTTTACTATTCTATGAGTGCTTATTTGAAAGTTTGAGAAGAAGTTGTGTTTACAAAACATTGCATAAACACACCAACAATTGATTAACAACGTGTTATAGTGCACCGTTCTTGATGCCATTCATGTGTTATTAGTAAATTAGTTGTTGCAATGGCTAGTGTTTTTTTTTGTGAGTGGATATTTTTTGTTGTTTATTTTGTGAGACCTACAAAGTGTTATTATTAAAAATGTGTGTTAAAAATGTGTTTTAGTTACTGATATGTTATTGAGAGGGTAATGAGGTGACAAAACTATGACAGACGAATAACGTGTTGTTGGTCACCCTTTACCGAGCACTTTAAGTGCCGCTATTTATCCTTATACCTATACAATTATACTAGCATGGTACCCGCGCAATGTTGCGGCATGTACCTTATGACTAAATTTTACGGTGGCGGATACACTCGGCTTTATTGCTGATATTTTAGATGTGTGTGAGAGAGATGTGAAATGGTTTGTGTATTTATATAGTGGATGCAGTAATATGTTTTTAATAATCATTCTTGATAATAATGATTTTAAGCGGTTCTGCGTTTTTAATAATGAAATTGTAAATGATTTGGCATATTTAATCAGTGAAAACGTCTGCGTTTAATTTTGAATAATATGATGTATTTAATGTTAAGTCTTCCTCTTATAGCAAGTATGTAAACTTATTTTTTTTTAATTTCCTTTAAGAATGGCCTAAATATGTAATGCACTTATAATTTCTCTTAAGTCTTAATCATGAATAAAAAGATTAGAATACACGACAAATCCAAATGTTCTAACGAAAAGACATAACATAGTTACGTATTAAATATGTTAATCACCAAACCGAAAAGTAAATCTGTAAATTTTGGATTTTCAAACTACATCTTGATCTACCCCATAAATGTTCAAATATGGTGTTTTGTACTCGGTAGTTGAAACTTGAAAGTCGTGGGTGGACTTTGGAATAGTCAATAACGTTCATAAAGACTAAAATAAATCGGCAACTTCTTTAACTCTTCCTTCCTTCCTTCACATGGCTTGAATAAACAAAGAATGTGAAGACCTTAAATATGAATTTATTTCGGATGCAAGTTACATGCTGTTTGCTAGATGCATTACTTATGATGACGTACCCTCTGATCAGGTCGAAAGACCCCCCTTCGGCCTCAGTTGAAATTGCATTACGAAGACCCAAGTCTTTCTTCATAAGTCATTGGTGGCGTAAAACCATTCATCATTGACAAGACAAAGAAGAACCTTGACTTGGTCTTCCCCCACGTTCCCACTATTTCCTTAGCTTCCCCACCAAGTCCGAGATAGTGGGGATGAAGCCCTAGCGGTTCCACAAATCAAGGGACGCCCCCATGATCTCCTAAACGTGTGCTAACACTCTCCAAGCTATTTTCACCACCTATAAATAGGTTGGACGAGTCATTTTCAATGGTATGTTCATTCAACACGATGTTACACATACTTCATATTATTTACAACACACATCATATACTTACTCACGCGGGAGGTGGTTCGCGGTCGACCCCTGCGAATCACTTAACGAAGTGTCTACTATTTCTTATTGCAGATTGGCTACAAGTTTGGCGCAAGCATATCACCCTCATACCCTTCGATCACCATCAAGGCACGGTCGTCTGAATTATTGTACAATCGGTGGCGCCATCCGTGGGACCCGCTACTATTGGTCTCGTTATTCCAAACTTACACCTATCAATCACTCCCACTAGTTTCACGGCATGAATCAAGGAAGAGGATACACCCCTCCGGGTTTCTCGACCTTGACACCAATCTCGATCAACGATCCTAACAACCTTCCCATATAACCGCATCCACCTTTACCACACGATCTCACCCTGAAATAACTCCCAACAACCATGCTTGACCTCGGCTAACCCCGAACCGATAATCGGTCCGGCGTTTGTCGAAGCTAACATCGAAACATTATAATCTTTACCGAGGGCTCGAAGGAGGCAAGCTCGAAATGTGGAGATGCGTAGGGAGTTAGAATACTCAGCGATGAGTATGACGAAGAGTTGGAAATTGAGGCCGAGCCCTTGGCTCCACAGGGCTACGCGCTCGATGCTAAGGATAGGGTCTCCGGCGATCGAAGGTCGAGTGGAAGGTCGGTTGTCTTTGAAGATGTTCCGGAGGGGCCCCGACTAGAAGGGAAGGCGCGATAGAAGGCTCTAATGGAAGGAGTCACCGAAGGGATACTACGGATGTTAATTTGCCACCACTTTTGGCGGCTCACCGGGAAGAACTAAGGCGGGGTTCGGTTCGCGATCTCACGCATTCGGCAGAAGGCGATCCATCTCAAATGAATGAGGAGGAAATCTTCCTCCTCATGGTATGTACCCTCCTTTTCGTGTTCAATCTTACCCTCGAGGGTCTATCCCCACCTTTAATGGGCGTGCTAGCAACCCCGTTTTACTCAACCATATGGAAGCATGCCTACAGGCGACTATGGTACATCCTTCGTACCACAGCCGAGTCACCCACCTTATATACCTACCGCTACCCTCGATATGCTAACCAAAACCCCGTGGAATACCTCCAAATCATAACCCGTACAATGCTTGCCTACCTACATGCCACCTTATAATCGCTCTATTCGAGCCCGTGGGCTCCACAACACCCTTCGTAAGATGGATGAAGACTACCCTTTGCACGATGGGTTGAAAATGCCCGCATATTGGTACTTATGATGGAAAAGGGACCCGATAACTTCTTACACTTGTTCGAAGGGCTATCGAAATCTTGATGGGTTATGCCCGCTGCTTGCCACATGTTTACATATACCCTACGAGACTCGTCAGATATGGTGGAACGGGCAAAACCGGGTAGCATTGTGAATTTGACGATCGCAGGCCAAGTTCGGATCACATTTCACCAACAGAATACAAGAACGCACCTAACGATCGCACAACATCAAGCGAAGGAAAACGAGAGCACGGGGCTTTCATTACGGATACACCAATGACACCTTACGGATAATGGGCTTGCATGAAGACCAGCGCATCTCAAGTTTTGTGCATGGCCTACGGAACAAAATTTTGGTTGAATTCCTCTCCACCGATCTTCCCGCAACCTATAAGGGCTTGGTGGAGAAGGCTTACACTGGATCGAAGCAAAGAAGTGTCTGTGACGGGCTCGATTAAAATAAAGAAAGTCACAACAAAGTCCCAAGCATCCTTCGTGGGAAGGGTCAAAAATGACACAAAGGAATGAGATGATTTACACCATACCATAAAAACATCAACCACGGTCTCTTGGCTAATCTGTCGAATCTCGAGGAGATACTAGCTCTGAAAAAAGTCGCGAAGACCTTTGATCCTCCTCCTCGCTTGCCAATATAGAAGGCCGGAGATACTTCAAATTCTGCTACTTCCATGACGATTACGGACACGACACCAACAATTGCGAGAGCTCAAGAAGCAGATAGAAGAGGCCGTGAAGTCCGGCCAATTGGGACATTTGGTGAAGGGTATAAAGAAAGGTAAAGAAAAGGTCTCAAACGCGGTTGGGGAAAGATAACACACTGTCAAGCACTCATCCTCATGGTGTACAAGAATGACTCTGTTTTAAAAGGAAAGAAGCGGAGGAAGCATTATGCGGAGTAGGAGATGTCACTTTTCCTTCAATCGCGTGGAAATTTCTTTCAAATGACCCCGTGGTCATCAAGGTCTTGATCTCCAACGGAGAAGTAAACAGGGCTACCTAGATCAAGCGGTAGCTCTGTGAAGTAATCTATGAGCATTGTTTTCTAAAGCTCGAGCCTTCGATAAGGTCGAAGAGAGTAGATTCGAAGGTACCCTTAGTAGGATTCTCGGGAACACTCATGGCCCTTGGGAGAAGTCCTCAGAGGTCACGATTGGAGAAGGAAGGCTAAAAGAGCAGGGAACTCGGTATTCACGATCGTAAGGTGCAGATCTCCTATAACCTATTGATAGGGAGAACGGCAATGCGTAAGATGGGCATCGTTGTCTCCACCATACATGCCGCGATCAAATTCCAAACACCCTTCAAATTGGAACGGTTTCTCCGGCTATAACGTGAAGAAGCCTACGGAAGTAGGCAAAGGATCAAACAGTGTCGGAAGAGCCTCGAAGGATGTTCTCGGTTGTCTTGTGTTGAAGAACGCATTGTAGTAAATGATCTCTATCCAGATCAGACGGTGGTAATCGGAAAGCAGCTCAAGGGGAAGATTGTTGGAGAGCATTGTAGTAAAGGACTATAATAAACCCAACAATCTGAAGGTTTCCTTGATGTCGGAGAGCATGTCCTCCTCCGTTATACTCTTTATGACCATATCGTCTACGTACGCCTCCAGATTCCTACCTATCTTCTTGTGGAAGGCTTTTTCCACTAAACATTGGTAGGTGGCACCTGCATTTTTCAAACCAAAAGGCATCTTTTTGTAACAATAAACGCCTTTTCCCCTATTTGATCAAATCTATAATAGTCCTTCATGTTTCATTCTACTTCTTCATCAAGTTTGTTATATTTGGTTTTCCTCACAAGTGATCATTACAAGGAGCTTACAGATTTGATGTTCATGCACCACTCAAGGGGAAGTGTTTGATTCTTACTACTATTGATTAGTATTACTACTGATGGTTTAGATTTCTATTGTTTCAAGTTCATTTTTAGTTGCGAAAAACTTCATGGAGGGTGATTTGAAGCATTGGAAGTCTTAGATTGGAAGTATGATATTGGTTCGTGGTGGTCAAGATCATTATTTGCATACGTTCCCTATTTGGATAATAACAAAAAGTGGAAGAGATGTTTGAGTGACATGTTCAAGTCAAGGGGAAGCATGGAAGATAAGAGTGTTTCATTCATGGTGAGATTTAATGATCTCAACTTTTGCTAATTCGTCTAGGGAAGTTCGTACAAGATTGTGGTTGTTTTGTTACCATAAAATAGGGGAAGATTGTTGGGTCTATTATAGATTTGATGATACAAAACAAGAAGAATGAAACATGAAGGACTAAAAGTGACAAGACGAAAACTACAAAAAGATGGAGGATTTGGAAGATTCTAGAAGATATGCTTAAAAGAATATTTAGTTTCCTAATTGTATTATGATTCCTCTTGTAAACCCTAGATGTCTCTAGTATATAAAGAGACATAGGGTCATTAGTTTTATTGTACGTACAAGATGTAAACCTAAAAGGGGTGTGTGTGTGGGAACCTAGGCGTAGGGAAAACACCTAGGGTTTAGTTAGTTAGTGTTAGATCAAGTCTTTGATCTTTATTATAGTTAGTTAGTTAGTTTATGATAATAAAAAACCTTGTTCATAATAATATTGATTCTATGTTTGAATATTCCGCCTTTATTATTATGTGTTCCTAGATATAATATTAGACCTAGTCTAAGAGCTTACAACGATTTTACAGAAGTGCAAAGTGCGAACGAAAGCTAGCGACCTCGGTAGGTTTCGAAGGGTGCGAGACGGATCTTTGCCGTTCTTCAAAACACTCAAAGGATGCACGGACAAAAAGACGTTCCAGGTGGAGTATGATGCGAAGAGGCCTTCCAGCTCAAGGATTTCATGGCTATTCTACCTACACTTACGCCCCAATCAAAGGCGAAGTGTTGTTTATGTATATCGCGACCTCCTTGAAAGCATCAGTGACTGTGTTATTGGCGAAAAGGGAGAAGAAGCAAATCCTATCTACTTACGTTAGCGGTCCTACAGGTGAGCTAAATTATCCAAGATTGGAGAAGCTAATTTTGGCCTTGGTCCATGCGTGAGACGCCTTCGAAGGTACTTCAAGCTCACCCCATAACCGTGCTTACTAACAAACCAATTAGCGGATACTTTGAAACCGGAGAAACGGAAGGATAGCTAAATGGGCTATCGAGCTGGGAGAGCACGAAATTGAATACAAGGGTAGAAATTCGGTCAAAGGAAAATATTGGCAGACTTCTTAGCAGAAACACCCTCCGAACCAAAGCATGACACAAAGGTTGTTGAAAAGAAGCCTGATAAGGCGGTCGAAGGGTGGAAACTTTATCTTGACGACCTCTAGCTCCGATGGTTCTCGCGCATGTCTCATGCTTGTTGACCCCAAAGGAAGGAGTATACTTATGCACCGCTTTGAATTGACGCTACGAACAATGAAGCGGAGTACTGAAGCCTTGCTAGCAGGCCTCGATTGGCCAAAGACATGGAGGTAGAAGACTTGGCTATTTTCGTTGACTCACAACTTGTGGCCAACCAGATAAAAGGCTCCTACGAGGCAAGACAACCTGTGATCAAACAATACCTGGATAAGGCTAAGGAAATGCTCGAAGGGTTCGCATCCTACAACATAGAGCATGTTCAGAGAAACCAAAACAAGAAGGCGGACGCCCTTAGCAAATTAGCGTCAATGGCATTTGCTCATTTAACTAAAGAAGTTCTGGTCGAGGTGTTGGCAGATAGGTCCATCGTCCGAAAGGAGGTGTCTGACGTAATACAGGAGGAAGACTCGAATTGGATGACTCGATTAGAGAATATCTAATAAGTGGTATCTTTTAGGAAGATCGAGTTAGCTCGAAGGTCCGCATCAAAGCACCACGATGCGTAATCATGGGAAATTATCTATACGTAAGATCCTTTCTCATCCTCATGGCTTCGTTGTGTAGGACCTAGGCAAGCCGCCAACATCATTCAAGAAGTGCATGAAGGATCCTGCGGACTTCACGCAGGACCCGCTCCGTTGTTTCCAAAATCACGAGGGTCGGATATTACGGCCTTCTATGCAGGGGACGCTGTTGAAATCATTGAAGTGTGAAGCTGTCGAGTTCACTCAAGGGTCCCAAGGCTACCAAAACAAGATATGACTTAGTGACGTCGCATGGCCCTTCGACCAATGGGGATAGACATCGTGGGTCCCACCAATTGCTCACGGAGGAGTAAAATTCTTGGTTGTAGCCATCGATTACTTCACTAAATGGGTGGAAGCGAAGCCTTTGGCATCCATCACGGGAAGACACATGGAAAAGTTTGTGTGGGAGCATATTATCATCGGTTCGGAGTACCTCACATCATCATTTCGTATAATGGGAAGCGATTCGCGAAGGGTATTCCAGTGTTTGCGAGGCACGAATATCAAACAATCCTTCACTTCCGTCTACCATCCTCAAGGTAGCGGACAAGTGGAAGTTACTAACGGGGATATCATACAAGGAATAGAACGAAGGTTGGGATCTGATCCACGGTTGGGTAGATGAACTACCTCAAGTACTTTGGGCTCACGAGCATACAAAGTCAAGTCACGGAGAGACACCTTTAGCTTGACATACTGCACGGAAGTTGTCATCCCCTGAAGTAAGCGTCGAACCGAAGGGTCATGAACTTCGAGCGGCGGATAACGAAGAAAGACTCAGTAGTAACACGGACCTACTCGAAGAACGAAGGAAATAGCCTCAATCGGAGAAGCTATCCATAAGCAAAAGATTGAAAGGTACTACAGCGATCGGGTTCGGCCTTGACCTTCAAACCGGGGAATCGTCCTCCGACTCAACAGAGCAAGTAAAGGCGAGTACCATGGTAAACTAGGACCTACATGGGAAGGGCCCTCGTTATTAAGGAAGCATATGGCAACGGAGCCTACAAGTGAAACCTTGGATGGAGACGCTATTGCTAGAACTTGGAATGGCACTACCCCGTAAGTTCTACGATGAAGCTTACAATGTCAGGGACATTTTTATTTTGCTTTCAATCAATATATTTGCATTCTTCTCACTTGGGAAAGAAGCATTAATGTTAGGCGTCTAGTATTCATTTCTTAAAATGATGTAATCCTCCTACCCACTTAATGATATAACGATTTCCTCAAATCTCTTGTTTCGTTCAATACAACAAAGATTTGCCCACCAAGTCGCTTTATAAGTTTCAATGTCGAAGGGATGTATAAAGACTAACAACATGTCTTGCTCATATGCATAACATCCATCTCAACTTCACATTAACTTTCCTATATGGCCTTAAGGTATTTTAAGCCTTCACGCCCAAAGGATTAAGATGGAGTGGTCACGACCCTATGTCGTGATCAAATTATAATGATTGCTAATATTCTTGGTGAAGTAACTACACACAATGAGGCTATGCATATACCATACGCCTTAGGTTGTAAAAAAAATTTACGCAAGTAAAATAAAAAGAGAAGAATCACACATGGCAAAATTCAAGCCCTAGTGGCTTTAATGTAGATTATTGACTAGTTTAACTAGTCCAAACAGGCCATAGCCTTAAAGATCCAACAAAACAAAACATTGTATTAGACCGTAGCCTACATCACACATACCAAATGTTATTTGTTTCATCAGGCACGAAGCCTGGAAAGGAACACAAACAAATTGTTTTAAACAGGGTACATACCACAGGGATCAAATTACAACCACATGGTTGCCTTCATCAAACTTTGGAATGAGTGGGATCACCGAACACAGGGAGGGAACCTTGGGCGTGGAGTCTTCTTGGAGGAAGATGGAGGTGGATTGTCCTGGCTTCTTGGCCGCGGGGTCCTCAATTGAGGCCACTGGGTCCTTCGTCACATCTGCAAGAAAGGGAACTCTAGAGCGATTAATTGATTACTGCATCATCATACTCTTTCTCATGAGTTGCCACAGTAAGGAACTTTCTGACTCCACCGGTTCCCAGTCTTAGCTATCTCCTCCAAAGTGGTGCACTTGCCATGGAAAATGGCCGATTCACCACATTCCCAATGGCGATACCCACATCATCGCTATGATAAAGTTCCATAGCAACATAGGGATCACCTTGGTTACCAAGTCCACTCTATCCTTCTTCAGCATCTTCAGACGAAGGTTTAACCCATCTACTTTTTCTATGAGTTTGATCTCTTGGTCCAGCAACTTCGCCCTCTCTTGTTCGAGGCCTCCACACTTGGATGAAAGAACAGATATCTGCTCTTTATAGCCTATGACCATTGAACCTTCGATAGTTAGCCTGTTGCATTCAGCCTTGCGCGTTGCCAGTTGACTTTTGAGCTTTTCATTCTCAGCTCTGAGATCTTGCACCAAGGGGTTCTTGTCAAAATCCTCCAAGGCATCCTCACGCTTCTTCTCCAGGTCTGCATACTTTTGATCCATAGCCTTCTCCCTTCTCAGCATAACATCCATTTCTTCTCGAGCTTTGGTGACAGCACGGAGCAGTTCCCTTGTCCTAGCATTGAGTTGGTTGTCTAGCATGCACTGTCGGACATAACTTTTGTCATGAAGGTCGCAGAGCCTTTCTATGGACATATTATCCATCACCCCCTTCCACTTGGGTGGGATTACATTGCTCACGAGTTGGTGACAAGCTAGGGAGAGGGAAGTTCTTTCGTATCAGGAAGTCCTGCAGCATATATAAATGTGTTAACATATTATTACTGGTACCTAATTTTTGTTACAGGTAAGAAACATTACCATGGATATCATCACCACTGGGCCTTTCGATGGCTGGAAACACCACAGCCTTACCTTGGACACTTTTTTGCTGGGTAGTTCGAGAGGGTGGAGTAGGTACGATAAGTTTCCTCTTGACGGACTTCACGCTTTTGCACCGTACCTTTCTGCTTTGGACCTCTCACCAATACCGAAGGTCCTCGATGACCAACCGTCCTTCGGAGATTGGTTCATCAGTCGACAACATTCTCCACAAGTTGATCTTCCACATCTATGGGTTCTTTTGACGGAGGAGCAGACGATCTGAGCTCGATGGGTGGGCTTCCACATCATTGTTATTTATGGACACCGATGGGAGCCCACGCCATAACTTGTCTCTTGGGGATTCTTTGGAAGGACGCCACCTCCTTTGCACCACCACCACCACAAAGTTCCCGAACGACATCTCTCGCACAAAGGAGAAAATAAGATAAATATCATAAAGATAAGTTTTATTTCTTATTTTAATCAAAAAGTACATACTTTCTCCATCACAAATAATCTCGGTACCAAAGGAGACCCTCCCATCTTTCAAAGAATGCCGGCCATGAAAAGAATTGGCTCAAGGAATGTTTGGCAATCACCGGATGACGAGCCAAACAATGATACAAAGGGTTTCTTCTCACAAGATAGGAAATGGATCGTTGAACCTTTTTCATCATATTGATATTACGGGTTTAACAATGCGAGTATCTTGGAGGGATAATGGTGTTTTGGATATAAAAGAATTTGCCTTCCTGTTCCTTATGTTCGTAAAGGCCTATCTATCGAATGGGCACATCCCTTTCACCCCTTTTGCCAAGGTCAACCAATCTCCTCCGGGTATAGATTCGAAAACCCCTAAGCACGGTCAAGGATGGTTCGAACCCATAGGCTTTGCACATCATGATGAATGTTGTAAGCTTGGCTAGGCCAAACGGGTTGAACCTAGAAATGTGTACCTCATGTCTACCGAGGAATTCTAAGATCATAGGATGCAAGGTATCCTAAGGTTGGAAGTGGTGAATGCATGGGTATACAGGGCCTACAAAGTTTTCGGGGCATCAAATATCCCTTGATTTCTACTAGGCAGCATGATTTTATGTTCCTTTGGAATCGGGTAATCAGTGAGGAACGCTTTAAGCTCCTCCCTTGTTAATGTGCAACCTTGTTGCTTTATTACAAGTTTTTTATTGGTTGACATTGAGCCTTCTAAAATCCACAATAATGTATTTGAAATATAGAGATGAAGGAGCACTTTACCTTGTTTGATCGGAAGAGGTTTTAGTAGGTGAAAACACTTGGGCGAGAGATAAACTTTGTTAGGGTTTTACTATTTTTACATTTTATATACCCTACAAATGAAAAATCTCGGCCCTACACGTGTAATTACTTATCCCCTTACCACCGGATTTCAAAACTCTTTTAAATTTTGAAAAGACGTTCTCTTTTACCGAGGAAAAGGGGTGGTTAGGATAATTATTTGCATTAATTACGGTCAATAGGTGCAAGACTTTTCATCTTCGTTCGTTTTTGTGACGAAGGGGAAGTTTCGTTCTTATTTCTGAGTCGTAAGCAATATTTCTTGTTCGTACATATCACTTTCGACTGGGGGGCTTGATGACGTACCCTCCGATCAGGTCGAAGGACCCCTTCTGCCTCAGTTGAAATTGCATTACGAAGACCCAAGTCTTTCTTCATAAGTCATTGGTGGCGTAAAACCATTCATCATTGACATGGTTACCGGTTGGAATCCGCCACCGAAGGCCTATGCCTTCGGTGTCTTCTCTTGAAGATGCCAAGACAAAGAAGAACCTTGACTTGGTCTTCCCCACGCTCCCACTATTTCCTTAGCTTCCCGCCAAGTCCGAGATAGTGGGGATGAAGCCTAGCGGTTACCACAAATCGATGGGCGCCCATGATCTCCTAAGCGTGTGCTAACACTCTCCGCTATTTTCACCACCTATAAATAGGTTGGACGAGTCATTTTCAATGGTATGTTCATTCAACACAAGATACACATACTTCATATTATTTACAACACATCATATACTTACTCTCACGCGGAGGTGGTTCGCAGGCCCAACCCTGCGAATCACTTAACGAAGTGTCTACTATTTCTTATTGCAGATTGGCTACAAGTTTGGCGCAAGCATATCACCCTCATACCCTTCCGATCACCATCGAAGGCCCGATCGTCTAATTATTGTACAATCAACTTAATTATAATTTAAAAGAGTAATAATTAAACTCCAATGTTTACTAATTTTTTTGAACGAGAAGTAACTATTTCGCGATCTATATCTATACTACTTATAATTAATGCTTTCCGTCCTTTTTAAACTTAAAAAATATTTAAAGTTCAATTACTAAAATACCCTTCATTAAAAATTATAATAACATCCACCACTAAATTAATAATTTAAATAATATTTAATCCTCAAACTTTTATCATTTTTCGTTTATAACCCATAAATATTTTTCTCGCAGTAATTACAAATTGAACTCATAATTTGCATCAAAAGTCATCCCAAAACACAAGTTCACAAATATAACTATTTGTCATTATATACCGTCGCTTTACACATGTATTCGTCTAGTTAAAGATAAAAAGAAAACACGTTTCCATAAAACTTTAAAACCTAAAACTTGAGTAATATTGTTAGACTGAAATACTCCTATAAAAAATGCAATCTATTATAGTAAATATATAAAGGGTTTTTCTAACATGTGCTTGCAGAAGCAGTATTAAGACAAAAAAAAGACGGACCCATGAAAAGGACGTCCGGACCCACATATTTTATTTGAAAAGTGTATTTTTGTGGGTTGAAGTCCTTTTCGTGGTCCCATTGTCTTTTGGTGTCTTACTGCCCCTGCGGCATGTTAGAAAACCCATATATAAATACATTTATTTACAATTTAAACCACTAACTTTCTTCACTCTCACTTACTCCACACTTATACATACATAAAATAAAAGGTAAATTGCGAAAATGGTCTCTAAAGTAGCTCAAATGCGCAAAAAATACACCGAGACAAAAATTATTGCAAAAACGATATTAATGTTTCATATTTTTGCAAAAAAAAAAGCCACCGAGAGCTACTTTCTGCTAACCGTCGTTATATTCTCGTTAAGTGCCTCGTCACTGAGGGCACTATTATCATTTTACTAGTCTCAGTCTCTCCCGCCATCTATACTTCAAGGACAATATTTGCAAAGATAACTTAATGTCATTAAATCAACTAGAGTAGGCTTTTGCAGAAAATATTAAATCGGCATAACCAGAAATAAATTAACTTCATTTAACATACTTTCAAATCGATAATCAATAGTCAAACCCTAGCTTTGAAAAAACCAAAATCGGCACAACCATACCCATCTATGGCAAATAATGATAATGGAAAGTCTTTGTTGATTGTGGGGGAGGAATCATCGGAAAAGTCGTGGGGGAAATTTTTATTAAATGATGAAGTCTTTGAGGAAGTTATGGCTAGACTTGGTGATGGGGTAATTGCCAAGTATGGCTCGTATAAGAACATATGAAATGAGATGATAAAAGTTATTCTTCAATGGTTGTGGAACAAAACTTACAACGAACCAAATACGGGGTGGTAGTGGTGCAATATCTATTCCTACCCTTAGAAGTGGTACCGGAACCAACAATGAGGTAGTTGAAGAGACAAAAAGAGGGAGGGGAAGGCCCAGAAAAAAAGGTAACTTTTTTTGTACCAATCCATAATCCTAGTGCAATGTCACTAAAAAAGAAGAGGGGAAGGCTTGTTGGGAGTGGGAGGAAGAGGGAGGGGAGTGATAATCCGAGTACAATAACACAAAAAAGGAAGAGGGGAAGGCCTGTTGGGAGTGGTAGGAAGAGGGAGGGTATGTTAATGTATTATACTTCATTTATGTGTCATTTTAATTTCATATGTTGGATGTTGTGATCTCTTTGATAGACTGTTTGATACTAATATTGAGTATCATGATTGAGTGCCGTGATTGGTTTAGGATAAACAGAGTATTATGGTTCTAAGTAGGCCATTAGAATGGCAAATGTAGGAGTGTTTTTTTAGCATAGCAGTTGTACTGCTATACTAACTAAGTTGTCACATTGAATTTTTAGCTAAACTACAACTATACAAGATACATAATCAATAGGTTTGCATCTTCAGTAAGTAGGATTGATGTCTTGTACATTTTGGTGAGATATATAACACTGTATTACACTGCTGCACTTGAGCCTGTATACTTGAGTTTGCACTTGTCTGCATAATTGTTTGTTGTAGCAGCTGTAGTAGCTCTTTAGACTTGATGTTTGAATTAAAATGATAAATATGAATAGTGTGTTACTTTAATTGACTATTGACGTTGAATTTAAACGATGGCAGGTTTAATTGCTTATCAGGATGAAATTGTGTTCAACATGCACAATAATGGATTTTTTGAATTTGGTCCATTGAGTTATGTACAACGGTCTGTTTCTAAACTTTATGCCTTTGTCCATGACAGACGTATCTTTACTACTGGTCTGGATCATATGTTAGCACGCATTACATTTACCTAAGGTAATAATGCCATCAGTGACGAGGCACTAAACGAGAAACATAACGACGGTTAGTAGAAAGTAGCTCTCGGTGGCTTTTTTGAAAAAATATGAAATATTAATGTCGCTTTTGCAATACTTTTTGTCTCAGTTTATTTTTTGCGCATTTGGGCTACTTTAGAGACCATTTTTGCAATTTACCCTAAAATAAAATAAAAATTACACACACAAATTAACGTTGCTATGCATCATCGCTGCTATGCGCAGATAATCGTCTAGCATATATACACCACAAATGTACCTCACATGTTTTAAATAGTACCGAACCATAACCAATTGGTTGTAAAGCTTTTCACACATACCATTGGGCTCAAGCTCTTTGATGTTGTAAGACGCTCTTCGAAAATATACCTTACAAGCTTTAACGTGGTAAAAATCACTACTACTTATAATGCACAAACGACTCTCTCTCCTATTTAATTTTCAGACTTTCAGACTTGCAAGTAATAAAGCATGTTGTACAACACATTAAAGCACAAAATTTCATACTTACAACCACATATGCATTATATACAAAACATTGATACACAGTTGTAACAGCCAAGAGTTGTAACCGACCATTTACATCATTCATAACACCGGTTGAAACGGCTTTTCTATAAAAACACACACTACACTCCATTTTCTATTAAACGGTGCCCTTCATAAACCTATTATCCGAAACAAAAATAGCTACAACAATATCACGGTCCATCTCCTCATATACAACAAAACCGTGTCCTCCTCAAGATCTTAAGCGAAAACAAATAATTTCAAATAAAAGACCTCGGGTTTGATTTTGAAATAATCATTGATCTTTAATAATCCAACACAACCCATCATCGATCTGTTGAAACCAAGAACCAATAAAACCATAACAACAAAGCCACGGTTCAAGGCTTGTGTCCTAGATTTGTGTGGTTCGGCTAAAAAGAATGAAAACAACTTACCCGAAACCTCATTTTCACAAGATCTTGAAGCAAAAAAGAGTCAAGTCACGAGAACCATAAGAGACATGTTTGTGTTCCTGGTTTGGATTAAGGAAAAAGGGTTTCGTGATTATCTCTTGGTTTGGATAGTGTTGTTTTGAGAAGAAAGAAAGATAGGGTGTTTGTGATTCGGATTTAGCAAGAAGAAAATAAGAGTATTTGGTGTTAGTTTTTGAGTCAAGTAATGAAATGATGTGTGGTGGCTGATTTGTGAAGAGGAGGCATATGAAATGTGTATGAGATGCTAGGGCAACAAAGTTATTAGTAATACTCTGTATATAATAGCCTAATAGGTTTGTTACCATTAGTTTAACGTGAATTGGGTATCAACCAACAAACGGGCCATGAAGTTGGGCTTATACAGTGACGCAAGTTAAAACGAAAGCAATTTGATGTGTGGACCAAATGTTATTACCCTATATATACATTACTTGCCATGGGTTGAAAAATCTTTTCTTTGAAATTTTTCGTTGGGCCCGTTGGCCTTTTTTTGGACGGTTTTCCGTAACCGACTATTGCATGCCATCAAATATGTAGACTTTTTGTTAGGTAAAAATATGAAAGAGATAAATTTCTAAAGATGAAGCAAATTAATAAATAAGCAAACCAAAAAGTTAACTAATGCATGATAGTTGAGAAAATAAATGATAATTTGAGTGACTCTAGGATGGTAGACCATCATTGCCATGCAAAATTGACAATGCTCAAGATATATCCAGCTTATCTAAAATAAAAAAAATAAAAACCCATACCTTAAAGTATATTCAACAAATACCGTAAATAATACATCCTTAAAAAAATCTCTAAAAAAACAAAAAACGTCCGAAAAAAATAGATAGCAATTTATGGCAAACAACAAAACACGCAATAAATGACGTTAGCCCATAACCAAATTCGACAACTATTCTATTACATACATCTTAAAAAAGCTAACCAAATGTTTACATGACCAAATAACAACTTAAAAAAATAACCACAAAATACTTATATAAAACATATATAACAACTTAAAAGATAACCAAAAATACTTATATAAAAAATAAAACTTGAAAGTAAGAAAGCATCCGTAATAAGTTACAAAACCACAAAAACCGTGATCGAACCCGAAAATACAAAACCCGTAACAAAAAAAAATAGTTCAAAAAAAATCTAACCATCAAAAACAAAGTAGGCTCGCCACTAAAAGGGCCGAAAATCCTATCAAAATTTTTGAAATTGGGTTGTATTTGTGAAGATATTTTAGGCCGAATAATATTGGGTTGATATTTTGAATTGCAAATTTGAATTGGGATGAAGTATCGAGTTCGTTGAATTAAGCTACCGATCTATTGTTCGTAAAGCCGTGAAAGACAAAGTGGCTGGTGAATGAAGAGAAGGCCAACATTAGTTATATCATATAATAGCAAAATATTGTTAGTCAAAATTTCAATCACAGAATCACCATGCATGATGGCAGACTCGCTCGTTAAAATGTATAGGCCGAGGTCTTTGATAATAAGAAGCTCCTCGTGATGATATAATATGGTTCATTTAAAAATTGTTTGAGATAATTAACTTTTAGGCTAGTCCTTATGGTGACCAAATGCAAGGGTCGGTCTACTAATGAAGGTGGTGTCCCCCATGCCCCCGTCAAGGCGAGACTGCGAGAGAATCTGATGTGACGAGAGAATCTGATGTGACACTGAGATGGCAGGATGTTTTGGTGTCTTTTGGGATCACCATGACTAATAATCTTAAAACGGTGGCTGAAGGTGCTTTTTAGATTTAATCATATGGATGAATGGCTAGAATTGTTCATGATGAGTCGTTAAGAGAATAGCTGTCAGAAAATATATTTGGGTTGACGGAAAATGGTGTTGACGGAAATTAAGTTATCATATGAATGTGGCTCGTCTCCTATGATTGTTTTTGGACATATTTCATGTGTCAATTGTTGATGATCAACTTTTTTGTACTTTTTCATCTTCAACTTTGCTGAGCTTGGATTAATAAAAGTATCTCTTTCGCCCAAAAAAAAATCAATATGCGTTATTTATGTAGTGCAGATTGATCTTTGCTATCCTTATCGACTATTGAAACCAATAATGAATTCACTAGTAAATTGAAGATCATCTGATCATGCGATAACGAAAATATGGAAGACAGTGAGCACTAGTGTCAAATTTGGTGTAAAGGTGGTAAAGACTTCTTCTAACAGCTATGACGATTGCCGGCATATGCAAAACAATAAAACATACGACATGCCTCCTAAATAATGTTGATCTAGAAGCTACTCGACTATATTGAGTGTGCTGTGTGGTATCCTCATGTCAATGGCTCCATCAATAATGATGACAACAATGGCGAACACACTTTATAATGCAACATATAGAAAAAAACGGATCCTGAAGTGTTCTCTATCTAATAATTCTTGCAAAGTGTACAAACTATTCTGCATTTTCATTACGAAAAATATCCTATCTACAACTTATGGGGATTTGAAAATTCAAAAGATCGTCACTTAGATGAAACCCGCATTCAATAGCATTACACACACGAAAGCATAATTCTTACTTGCCTAATGAAAAACCAGACCCTATACATAGACTCAATAGGATCAAGTACGATCAAAAGCAAACAAATATGCTACTGAATACAGACTTTTCCAACTCTTAAAACATTTTACTAACTAGTTATGGCTTAAAATGATGCATTTACTTTACTTACTTAAACAAGTCTCACTTCCTTTTCCGACCATGTGATGTTCCTGAAGTACCCATTGAAGTGCTTGTGACATTCGTGGCTGAGTCTTCCTCCATGTTTTCATCTCCACTATCACCATCAAACGTTTCAGTTTTGTCAGTCGACGCTTCCTCGTCTTCCTGCACTTCTGCAGTTGTTCCCTGATTTGACAGCTTGTCGAAGCTCCCTCAATTTTGCTTTCTTTGAGTTTAACACACCAAGAAACTGCACGATCAAAATAATTTAATTTTTGTCATTACAATTGTATAACATAGCATGCAAGAATCATCAAGTTGAATCAGGAGCATAACTTGGGTTATACACTCGGGCACAAACTTGTGAATACCAGCGCTAGGGGTGTTCATGGGTTGGGTAATATCCGAATAAACCGAAAACCAAAACCAAACCGAACCGAAAATAATCGAACCGAACTCGTAACCGAACCGAATTTGCCAAAACCGAACCGAATTAAATATTCGGTTTTCGGTTCGGTTATGGTTTTAGCAATCCAAACCGAAAACCGAACCGAAAACCGAATTTAAATAAATATATATATTTTTATATAATTATATTAAAATATATATATTAAAACTCTTTATACTATAAATATAATATTTTTAACCTTAAAATTATTTTTTGCTAAAATATATATAAATAAATGAATAAATAATTAAATTTATATAATTCGGGTTATTCGGTTCGGTTTTCGGTTATGAGGTTTCGGTTTTCGGTTATTCGGTTCGGTTTTCGGTTCGGTTTAACCAGTTTGAATTCGGTTCTGTTCGGTTCTCGGTTATACCCAGAAAAAAAATTAACCGAACCAACCGAACAACCCGATAACCGAACCGATGAACACCCCTAACCAGCGCACACAAAAGTGTAGTATTTCAGTTTTGAACATCTAAGAGAACTTTGGGTTGCCTAAGTTGCCATAAGTAAAAACCAAACAAATAAGTCTTTTTGGCATAAGCGTATTCAGTCAATTTTTCTTTAAGAAAATGTCTTCGAAACTCTTTGTAATTTATAAAGTGGGCAGACACCTACTTCTGTCAAAATGTACATGCCTAATTGCCTATACAGAGATAGTAAAATGCTCCTAAAAATAACTAGACTCCTAGAAACAAGAAATAGTTAACAAACACTTAAATATATATTTCAGAAAATTAATAATAAATTTGCCCTATTGATGAATGCACCAAAACTGCTTCAAGTTTATACCATGGCGTCTGCTGGTCCCTCATGAGTATAAAGATTTTAATGTTTTCTAATTATTCTTTTAAATACCATGACATGGTGATTTATGTTTGAACAAAGATGGACTCAAAATCAAATGCCAATGAAGCAGATTTGCTGCTAAATTTCTAATTGCATGGAGGTGTGACTGAGCTGCAGAGGTGGTGGTTAGATAGAGTGGTGAACTGGTGATGGTGGTCAAGACTTTGTGTGATGAACTTCATGAACCCTATTTGTACTCTCATTAAACCAGTGTTTAACCAAAAAAAAATCAGTTTTCGTTCTAAGGCTTTTAAACACCAAATCCATGTTGTTTAGTTTTCTATTTTTGTAGATATGCCAATTCCAACCCTTTTACAAATGATGATTGGGACGATACGTATTGTGTTCCATCTCGCACAGGCCAAGTTAAAATTTGTAGTGAAAAGGGGAGCAGTTCAGAATAACTAAACGTTTTTAATGTTTACAGCCTCCTAAAATTGTTTTATGCAAGAAATTTAGATTGTTAATGTAATAACAATACTTTGTAGGGAAGAGATCTAGTGAGGAGAAATTGAAATAAGAAGAATGAAAAGAAATTTGAGCTGTGTAGTTAATGACCAAAATTTCGGTGTTTCGGTCAAGGACCGAGATACGAAATTTTGGTATTCGTGGAATTTCGGTGGTATTTGATAATTTTAATATTATGCAATATCTATATCTATATAATAATTAATACTTAGTACTTAATCAAAATACAAAATTCAAGCTTAAAAGTGTCAATATTTGATAGATTAGTGTTAATACTTGCAAAAATTAGTGTTTATTATGTTGTGTTTAAGTTTGGACAAAAAAAAAATTAAAAAAAATTAAGAAAACCTGGAAAACCGGTATACCACCGAAATTTGGACTGAAATTTGGACCAATTTCGGTGAGATTTCGGTAAATTTCACCGAAATCCGAAATACCACTGGTATACCACCGAAATTGACTACACAGAATTTGAGCCACACATTTCAAATGAGGAGGAGAAATTTAGGGGATGCATCTATTTCTTTAGGTGCATCTGAAATGTGCGGCTCTGATTTCTTCTCACCCTTCTCATTTTAATTTTACTTCTCATTTGATCATAAGTCATACTTTGTAATCAAAGTTGACACAATAATTGTTCTTAACAATTTTATTAAAAGCAGAACAGGTGCTAGCGGGTCAACGCAATCAGGCCTGTTTCAATCTGAGTTTGGTTGACCCATTACCCAGCTTCCCAACCCACTCATCTTGACACCTCTAACTTTGGTTATTGTTAGTTACATAATAGTGCATTTTAAAAACAATTAGGTGTATCATGAACCAGATAACTGAATTTATCGATTTTCATGTCAGCCCTATTTAGAATACGCACATAGAGCCTATGGTCTACTCACATCATATATAGTTGGTAAAAGCCAAACACTCTTACAGCAACTCCCCTCTACCACCAAAGTCACCACTGTACCTAACACTAGCAACAGATTCAGAATAGCAACAAGCAGATCATGTGAGATTGAGATTAATCCTTTTACCTAACATCTCAGAGGATTAGACTTGCAGTTTTCAACAAATCATGATATTTTTGTTTTAGGTCTGGATTGATGACAGACGGCATACAGATTTATGTCACAGTGCCTGCTTTTTACCTATGGTAATAAGTTAACAGTTTTGGGGCTAAGACGGTGACTAAATAAAAGGACTTAAACCTATTCTAGCAAACTGAAGATGCAGTCCTCCAATGTGAGTAAATAGTACATAGAGAAGTAAGCAAAGTTAGTACCTTCGAATATATTTTTGTTTCAAACTCTGTCTTCTCATTCTGAAACTTCTCACTTTGTGCCAAACACTTCTCAGCTTCTGACTTCAGTTTCTCATTTGACCGTGTTTTCATGACAACTTCCTCCTGTTTCATTCAAAAGTTATCAACTTTTTACACATACTAATTTTCAAGACATAAAGAACAGTTCCGGATCTCTGAATTGATTTTCTCAACATCTTTGATAGCATAAGCATAGTAAGCAACATGGAAATAAGAATTAAAACTACAGTGAATTATCTTACACTTAAGCGTATGTTAGCGTCCATCAAGAAGTCCAAGATTCCTGCAGTTATTTCCTTACTATCTTCAGCTGGTTTAAATTTCCATCGCCACTCAAGCTTCGTACCTTCTTTCTCAAAAGTCCATGACAACTGCAAGAATATAGCACCATAAGAATTTCAAAATAGTAAAAGATCTATACTTTAGATTTTGTAAGGATCAAACTGAAACATAAGGATCAAACTGAAACAACAAGGCATGAACCATGCACAAAACTTCTGGAAGTTTAAGACTATCCATCAATATAAGATCTAACTAAAGGGGCATATCTGAATGGTTTTAACCTCCTACTTGGTCAGAGGTTTGGTTGTTAAGTGAAAAAGTGAACATCAGAATTTGGAGATTTATGCCTCTCAATGGTCCAGCGTAATAAGAAAACACTATCTGCCATCCAGTAATAGCTTTTTGACAGAATACACTAACATTCTCTAATCATATTGTGTTTCTACATTCCTCAGCAACTCCAAGAACTTCCCAACAAAACTGAGAAAACTGAAAAGCTACTAAAACGGTTTCATAATGGCTCGCTAGTTACCAGTATAAAGCCCTTAAGGATGAGGCTATGAGCACAAAGCAGTACCTGTAAGGCTGTAATTGATCTCTATGCCTTAACTTTTCCGTCTTCACATGAGAGGGTTTACAGAACTGAATGGAAAAGATTACGAAATTCAGAAAGATAAACGAATATGAAGGATCACTTCTTCGAAGGGAAAAGCTCAAGTGTGAAATTACAGCTATGTTGGCATCTACTGTTTCCACCATTAGGGCCTAGCAAGCAGCAAAACCGACAGAATGACCCGGTAACATTGCACACCCTTTGCCGCTACTAATCTGGCTGAGTTTCACACATAGCTCGGTCCCTGAACTACTAAGTCCCAGATAGAAGACCATAACCTCATTTTTCTACCTAGCGCCTGGGTCCCTGGAATATAAGCTAATAATGAAAAGTTCACGTACTTCTCGTACGAAAACCAAAAAGTCCTTGTCCTCAACAAAATTCTTTTTCTAGCAACAATAATTCCATAGACTTGATAAAAAGACCGTAAAATATGAAGCAACGTTCAGCTGCATCACTTTTATCAGTGAAGCATAGAACAGGTATCAAGCAAACCCTCAGCTAAAAAAATAGACGGTCCCAAAATGGAAACGCTAAAACCCATAAGCTAATTAGATAAACTATCATCGTCCTTCGCTAAGAAGCCTTAGTGTTACACTACCCTAAAATCCAAATCCCAAATTTCATTAGCAAAAATCTGTTCCAATGAATTTCCAAACCATCATATTTTTACTTAAATTGCTTGACTTTATTAGTTTTTGCGCAGTTTATCACATCATACATAATCTCCGTAGGTCCTAATAACAGCATCGCAAATGTTTCTCCAATAATCCAAAAACAAGACATAAATCACTTAATTTCGGCATTTGGGATTTCCTATTAAAACCCTTTATTCATTTAAATAACACAATACAACTTAACCAAACAGTAGTTTAATTAAAGAGTACATACTCTTTTAAATCCTCCACCACCAGCATCCGAAAAAGCGTAAACCGAACCGGGCTGTTGAAACCCTAAGTACCTTTCGGACATATCGATGTATTCGGATACCGGTTGGTCCCAGTTAGACGCCCTTTCCTTCACCTCTTCTTCTGATGCTGCGAAACAAACAAAAAACAAATTTATAAAATAAATTTCAAATTGTATAAAATATAGTAAGTGATTGATTGGTAGTTTGGTACCGTTGCAAGTCCAGGCATTGAGGCCATCAGTGATTGAGATATTGAAGTGGGAATGAAACCAGGTGGCTTTAATGAAGAGTGTTTGGGGGATTTGGAGTTTTAAACATGTGTGTTTTGTTGATGATGATTCTTTCATTTTGTGTTTCTGTTTGTGTTTGTGTGTCTGTCCCGCCTTTGATGTCTTTTGAATGGAGGGTTTGGGGTGGCTTCTTTGGTAAGGTTGTTGGTAAAGTCAATGGAGTTTTTATGCTTGTGGATGGTCAAACAAATCTATGTTTTTTTTCTCTGGTTAATTACAAGTGTTTTGCTGATAATTGTGAATTACACTGACGTCTATTTTCAAAATGTACACAATTTAATAAAAGCAAAAAAGTTACAGACACCCGTAAAACCCCTCTCCTTTTGAGACGGAGACGAGGGTTCGATCATCACATCCTGGCACCCTGCAAAAGGCCGGAGGTCTTCTGGAAGGAGACTATCTACCTTCGGATAGGGGTAAGTTTGTTTACATCTCACCTCCTTCATACATCATGGAAGACGGGGACTGGATACCGTTGATTTGATTACTAATAAAATTTATCATAACTTTCGAAAGTATTTTGATTGGTTAAAAGTTGAAAGTGTGTGGCTCCTTTCCGTTGCTTCCATTTACTGGGAGGAGCTCCCTTTGCATTCTTTGGCCACACAGACCATTTAACAAATAAAGAAACATTAATATATGTGTGACCCCACCACTATCTATCCACTAAGACTCATTAACATTAAAAAGAAACACCCCCGTAGATTGATGACACTTAAATTAGAATGGAGGGGCTAATAAGCTCTTTGTTGATACAAAAGTCGGGCGTTCCTTGTTTGGACTCCGGTTCTCGTACCAATTGAATCTTGATGCTTGAGACATGCGTACTAAGTAAACAGAAAACACCGTTAGGCTTATCGTGGGATTGTCTCCCACGATTATCCTCCGGCGTGAGAGTAAGTAATCGGTTTAGGGTTAATGGAGAGTTAGGGTTTTAGATCGTACCTTTAATGAGGCGAGGATACCCTTTATATACACGAAGTCCTTGTTGGTTTCGTGTTCCCCGACCTTCTGCTGATCCGCCTAAGTCGGGCAATTAATACATATCTCATAAATAAGAGATATCCGATATCGAAAACCATAAATAACTTTGGGTTTGG
>CM040240.1:164631117-164724886 GCA_022545495.1 Chrysanthemum lavandulifolium | reverse complement strand
TTTGAGTTTCTTGGTTGGTCATTCACAAGTGACTAGCTCGCGTGAGATAACAGCGGTTTTGCACGATCAATAAACTCCTACTCTAAGGCGCTCTTTGGATGGTTTAGCCTACAACTACTCGGTAATTATATTCTAAGGTTCACAAAGATGAATCAAGCATTAAGTACACAACGAATGACCTATCGCATTACTAGATCATTAATCAACTAAGATAAGAAACAACCAATCAATATTCAATAATTAAGTTTCATACTTCCTAAGCAAACACACAAGTAAATTAGCGGACATGGAGAACATGCAAGCATACACAAATAATCAAAGACATAATTGAATTAATGAAGTAAAGACTTATCTTGATGTAAGATAGGGTTTAAAACCCTAAAATCTTGTACAAGACACCTTAGGTTCGGTTTTAGGTTTTACTCCAAAGACTCTCCACACAAAGCGAAAAATTCGGATTCTATATAAGATTACAATTGCGGCGGCGTCACCTTATGTTTAGTGGCGCCGTCGTGTCGCCGTCATTAGGGTTTCGTCTTGGCGCGTTAACCTTGCGACGGCGTCACCTATGTCCGTGACGCCGTCCTCTTCGACTTCGGCGTCGTGCGGATTGCATCTAGGCGTCACGAGTAGCGACGGCCTACTCTTTCACAACTAGACATCGTCACTTGAAAATCGGGTTTTGAGTCATGTATCGTCACAATAATTTTGGGACGGCGTCGCCGTGCTTTTGGCGCTTCGCCTTCTAATTTCAAAGAATCATGAGTGTCTCGATTTTGACTTTGGCCATTTTCTTCATATATTCGCGCTTTTAGGTCCAAATAAGTGCCATTCCAAAGATTTTGCCTTCAAGAGACCTAAAAGTGAAAAGGACGATATTAAGCAATAACGGATACAAAGTGATCAAATAAGGACTTAAACGACCCTCAAATGGTACCTTTTAAAACCTTATCAACTGCGTAAAAGAATAATTCTAAGAGATACTTTGACAAGCACGGACATTACTGAGATACAATCCAAAGACTAAGAAACAATCGTCTTAAAGATGAAGTTGTTAAAGATATATTCATAAAAGGGAACTTGAAGTCAAGCAAGTAGAATTCAAGTTAGGGAGGATTGTTGGGATATGAAAGTGTCAAGATATGAAAGTATCAAGATATGAAAGTCTTGTAAGTTGTAAAGTACTAGAAAACGCCAAAGAGTCAAAGTACTGCTAAAGACAAAGTCAAAGTACTGCATTATGAAGTCAAAGTACTGCAAGAACAAAGAACTGTTATATTCGTTTATGGAAAGTATTGTATTCTATGTTTAGATTACTTGTCATACAAGAATACAAATTGTAAACCGACTATGATATCCTTAAGCCTATAAAAGGACTCCTAGATTGGCATTAGAGGTACGAGTCTATGAGTTTTAGAGTTTACGAATTCACAAGTTATTTAGTGTTTTAGAGAGAAGTTCGATAATCTTAGAGTTGTTTAGAGTATCCGATAATAAGCGATTTAGAGTTTATAATAAAAGTTATTCTTCTTAGCTTTGTTAAGTAAATTCCGCGTACTTGATAAAGATTGCTCAGTGTTTCTTTGTTAATAACTTAGGATTTATCCGAAGTTATTAAACCTTAACAAGCTAGTTAAAGTTAGTTTTATTAAAGTATATTGATCCAACACATTGTAAACAAGTTCAAACTTTAGCTCTGCTACAAGGAATAGCAGCTAACATCCCAGATTTTGCTCAAGAGTGGGGGTTCCAGGTTTTCTTTGCAAAAAAGAACATTTGTATTCTCCAAAGAGGGCTTAGGGTGCGCTTGGTTCAAAATGAGGAATACGAAAGGGAAAGGCAAAGGGAATGCTGGGGAACACTAATAACTATTATGATTGTATTAAGGTTGCTTGGTTGAAATTGGGTAACCCATCAAACCATATGCATCATGTACAAATTTGTAACTTACGGCAAAAAGAAATAATAGCAGACAATATATGTCTCCCTTCAACCTAAAATTTTGCCCAGATATGATTTTTTCAAATGTTTAAAGATATCCACAAAACTAGAACAATCACATATTACCAAGATGCAAAAATAATTGATGTGGATTGAGCTATGCCATGGTCTCATGGATTCCTTCCCTCTCGTCTGTATGTATGCTTGAGATAGAAATGAGAAAATCATTATAGAAGACTGCTAAAATTGCTTTGATGAACTGCATAATAGTGTCGGAAAATAAAGGAAGTCCGCTAGAAAAGTAGTGTGGGTGGAAAGAAGGGTAAAGTAGAGGGTAATGATAGTTATAACCCCAAATTAGTGGGTAATGGCCCATCATACCAAGCCTCATTATTCATTATCTTTGTCATTCCTTACAAACCCATAACCCGCCACCAAACACACCCTAATACTTAAACTTCCAACAACACAGAGGAAAAAAATTAAAAGCGTTTGGATCTAGAGCGCAAATGAGTCAAAAGACATAATCACCATTTACCATTTAGAGTGCAAATCTTGATCTAAATTAACTATCACCATTTACCACTGACAGTCTCAAAACATAATCACCATTTACCAAAAACGGTTGCTAAAAAGATTAAAGAGAAAAAGTTCAAGCAGCTGAATTTGCCGCAAAATGATTATAATCTAAAACAATACCAGCTTATTAACAATGGTTGAACTAAGAGACAATGTGAGGCCAAACTAAATCAAATAAGGAAACCATGACACTTGGCAAAAATATTTTTTGGTTATTCTCTATAGCACCAAATGCAATAACCAGTACCTTTTATGACACAGAAACTAGCAGCAAAATATGAGATAATCAATGAAACTAGCTATGCAGCAAAAAACTCAGAACTTTAACAAGATTCAACTTAGGTAATAAAAAAGAGTATCACAAGCATTTAAACGCATAATCCTTAAAAACAAGTAAATGTCTGAACCTTTTGAAATGACAAAATACTACCAGGGAACAAAATTAATAGTCTTTCATGACAAACATACTTGAACCAGACAAAACCATCCCAAGTAGCAGCCTCACTTCAATGGGATAAACCTTGAAGAATGGGTAGCTCCAATACCGGGTCTACCGTGCTTAACAGTGCTTGTATGAGATGGAAAACTCAAAGAAGGTAGTGTCCAATCATCTCGTGCTTGATTTCAATGCGTTGAAGGTCTTACCATTGTAGACACCAACAACGCCACCGATCATTTCGGGACAATGATCATGTTCCTCAAGTGGGTCTTCACCAAGTTGGGCTTCTCACCAGCAGGTGCCTCACGTTTCTGTAAATTTAAACATTCATGCATAAGAGCAACTGTGAAGAAAAAAATGTCATGCAAAAAATGCAAATATGCATAAAACCATCTTCGAGAAACACAGCAAAAAATGAATATTAAAAAAAAACAAGGAGACAACAAAAACATGTGATGTAAACAATAAAGCTCACAAAGTATGAAATCGGTTGCTAGTGTATACTATTTGTAAAATTGAAAAAGTAAGTTGCAATTAATAATCCAGTACTCATTTCATTATATAAACTATTACCTAGAGCAATAAAAAATTAGAATACGATGGATAATCCAATACTCATTTCATTATATAAATCAATAGCTAGAGCAATCAAAAGTGCATTTGGATAAAAATGCATAAACAAAAGAACCAAAAAAAACAAAATAACAAAAAAGTCATTCATAGCTCAGAACACAATCGTTGGATGAGAAAGCAAAACAATCAGAAATTAACCATCAAATAACTTGACACCTAACATAACCAATATCTAAGAATAACATACCCAAGAAAATCTTATTTAACCACTTGTTTAATAATCAAAAACATCAAACAGCTCTTATCAAACAACATTTATTCAATAAAAAAAACTAAATACATCTAAAACAAAATAGGCACTAGTGTCAAACATAAATTTGATTAATTTTATTATCATAGAAAACTCCATAAGTATAACATAATCAAAACACATAATTATATACAAATGCTTGTTAGCATTAATAACAGCACCAAACACTACCCAATGTAAACTTTTTACAAACTAAAAATAAACATAACAAACAAGAAATAAAAGCAAGTACTATCATCAAACAAGAAAAAAGAATGTGTAAAAGAAAACATACAGCTTTGCGAAGCTTCTTAATCAAAGCCATGGGCTTCCTCTTCAAACCCCTCTGAAACCTAAACCAAAAACAACCCCAAATAAATAAATAAATACCCTATTTCCATAACCCTAAAACCCAAAAACAGAACTTTTATAAAAATATATATATATATACCTTCTGCGAGCACGAGCAGTGAACATCTTGACGAGCTCATCAATCGACATATCAAGCAAAGCATCGAGATCAACTCCACGGAAACTGAACTTCTTGAACGTCCTCTTCTTCGCGACTGCAACATCTGGTTCTTGGCCCTCCTACATTAACAAAAACAAAAAAAACAAATCATTTTCAAACAAAATGAGCAACGTGATAGAAAGGATTGATAAAGAGATGAGAAATAAACCATGTTGTTATTTTTGATTTTTTGAGAGTGCGGCTACTGCTGAGGGGGTCTTCTAGGGTTTGGAAGGCAGTGTGTGAGATATGTGTGGTGATAAGGGAGATATAAAGAGGATTAGGGTTTCGGCCCATGAGATTTTGGGCTTTCTTCTTTCGTCTAGTTGGCCCATCTCACTTGTGCTTTTCATGGGTTTTATGTGATACAGATTTTTGTAGTTTATTAGGAGTAATTGAGTAAATAAAAAGTATTTGTGACACAAACTTTAGAGTTATCTAAGACTGGTCGGCAAGGTGAGTGAGTGACTCACCTTAGCCTTCCACTCACTCGTGAATCCCATGTCCAACATGCATACTCACGCGTAAGTCACACAAACCAAGACAAATTAGGGTGACCGACTCACCTAATTGATTTGTGTGCATAGTTTCATTTGTAGAGTAAAAATAAAAATAAAAATTGTGAGTTAAGGTGAGTGGAAGTGAGTCCTTTGTCCACAAAAAGGTGAGTGGAAGTGAGTGAAAGTGAGAGGATAAAGAAAGCTAATGTGGCTCTGAGGTGTAAGGTGAGTGAACCTTAACCTTGCCTTCCAGTCTAAGGAGTTGATCGTTTGGTTTAGATGTATGCCGCATGACCGAAAATGGCCATTCCTTACGTAACTACAAATATGTATCTACTGAGGTTTAAATCATTAACTTTTTTGTAAAAAGATCAAGTGCTTTACCACCATATTTTACCATCATAACATCTCCTGGTGCTTAAAAAGTTTACTACTAGATGCATTTGAAAATAGTCAATATTTTTTATAATATTTTACATAACATAGAAAGAAAAATCTGTAATTTTGACAAATATTTTACATAACATAGAAAGAATCATATTCGTCAATTAGACGAAATCTTTTGCAAACTTAGTTGCAAATGAACTAGCTTAATATTTTTTTTTTCTTTTGACGCCCTAACAAAGTGATGGACTCGTCAAGGGGGAGTTAAGACGAGAACTTTTCAAGTCACTTGCTTTCTATTTTTTTTCCTTCACATTTTTTCTTAAAACAATGTGTTAGTTTCTTTCCAAAGTTCTTTTTGTTTCGACAAAAAGGGGGAAAAGAAAGTAAAAACTACAAACTCAAAATTTTACGAATTTTAGTTTTTCCTTAAAATAATTTTATGTTTTGTCATCAACAAAAAGGGGGAGATTGTTAATACAAATAAGCCGTAAAAACGTTTATTTATATTTTACGATCTTCTAATGTTTTGTCGATAACAAACATAAAATCATTTTAACGAAACAAATAAAATTCTTAAATAGTTTGAGCCAATAGTTTTCTAACACACATACGTTTTCACATAAAACACTAAAACAAGTATAAGTGATTTTATGATTTTATAATACATATGTTCAACAACTAGTGTTTACATATTGGGCCAATATATACATAACTAGTATGTATTATAATGGGTAATACAATTTGGTAGAAACTTAAGTACTTGACCCATTGACCAAATACATTGAATGAAGTTGGATACAACCCATGGAGCTTGACCCATAACCCATTGCATGACATCATACTTATGTCATATATGGATATTATCCATGACCCATGGTTTTAATCAATGGCCCATAGTTTTAATCCATGTACCATGGACTAGATGCATTGCATCTTATAGATACATTGTATCTACTTGATATCCATGACCCATAACCCATGACCCAAAACCCATGGGCAAAGGGGAGCGTCCCACGGATCCCCAAGATACCTTCGGACGGATCCCTCAAGTGAGGGATCCGTGGGATCCGTGGAACATTAGCTATTTCTCTCTATAAATAGTGAGCCATTTCTTCATTGTTTCTTACCCCTTTCTCACATATTTTCTCTTTGAGTTATAAACTCTCTAACCTCATATCCAAGTGATCTATGTATGTAGTTTTGTTTTTGTGTGATTCTCTAGGTTCCTCTTAAAGGCGAGATCACCATCTTTTGAAGACTAGCAAGCTCAAGTCCATGAGTTGCCATGCTTCGTTATCATCAAGACCATCAAGTTCTCTTTTGATAGTTCTTTCGCTCTTTCTTTCTTTAAGAAGTGTAGTGTAGAAGACATTAGTGAAAGATGTCTAAAAGAGTCAAGACGAAGACATTATTGAAAGGTGTCGATCGTCCGTATTGAAAGCACTAGTGAAGGGTGCTTAGAAGTCAAGGCTAAAGGAATTAGTGAAAAGTGCTTTGAAGATCTAGTCAAAGGCATTAGTGAAAGGTGCTTTGAAGATCGAGTCAAAAGGCATTAGTGAAAGGTGCCTAATGTGTACATTCGATATGGTGTGATTCGATGTACAAGATAGATTAGTATTGGGTCAAAGGATATTGATATCCTTGTTGATGTTGTGAAAAGGAGTAGATCTCCTTTGGGGTTATGTGTTTTGTAGTGTTTGGGTAGTAGTTCCTCCATTGTAATGGAACTCGGTATTTAGCCTAGTACCGGATAAAGGGTAGGCGACATTGTTATAGGTTTGGTTCTACCTGTGGAAGAACCCGATTCATCCTTGTAACCGGATAAAGAGTAGGCAACGCGTGAAGGCTTATCCGCCATAAGGAGTTGGTGTGGTGTAGTGTTTATGAACTCTCGAGTAGGTTACTCGGGGAGTGGAGTAGGGCAAGGAAGGTGTCCTTGTAGCCGAACCACTATAAATACTCGCGTTGTGGTTTTGTGCTTCTTACTCCTAATCTTTTCATTACATACTTATATATGTTTGTCTATCAACATCCAACACACATGTTTAATAGATTGACATAAGTCGATCTAAATAGTTTAAAACCAAGTTTTAATCGGTAAAACTATTCAACCCCCTTTCTAGTTTTCCATAGTGTTCATGCAACAGAAGGGATGTCCTTCAAACCTGCTGGAACAACACGAACCCAGGCAGGAGGTTCTATGCCTATCCAAGACAGGTTGGGACACTTAATTTTATTTCATTTTAAAGTTGGCTTGTAGTGGTTCACCTTAAAATGTGTTGATTATAGTAATATCTGTTTTATTATAATTGTGATTTTATACAAGTGAGTTTAGTTGGTGTTTATGCTGCAAACAGATGCTAACATTTTGATTATCAATTTTAGCCTACAACATGTCCGTTCATTGGGTGGTACGATCTACCCATGCAAAGGAGAGCAAGGGGTGTGATCATCTACTTGCAGAGGACAATCTACAGAAATAAGGCGACATTACAACAATGGGAAGCCGCCCTCATTTCTGAGACTATGGAGGCGGTCAACGCTGGTGACCGGGCAAAAGAGCTAGAGGCTGCTCACCAAGCAGCCTTGGCTTATCTCCTTGTTGAGAAGGAGAAAGTTTGTCGTCTCATGAACTTTTATGTCTTGTCTTGCATGGTCATCTTCTTGGTTTTTCTATGGTTCTTCTATAGGGTTTAGAAAGGTACTGGTTTTTGTGTTTTGAATCGGTGGTAGATGGTCTCCAATGTTGATAGTTGTTTTTAAGAAGTCTTAGTGTAGGTTTATTAAGAATATTCTTTTGGTTTATAATGTTTGGTCCTTGTACAGTGGTAATATATTTCTTTTATGCTTTGGTCCTTATACTGTGTTGCCTTTACTATCCTTTGCCCCAAAATTCATATATCACTTAACAACAACAACAACAACAAACCCAATCCCGCCGGGGAGGGGTATGGGGGAGGTAAAAATGTAGACAGATCTTACCCCTGCCCCCGGGTAAACCCGGGAGAAGGGAGACTGCTTCCAACGAGACCTCCGGCAAGTGCAGGTGTGCGGGTGAGAAAGTGAAGAGAAGCAGAAAGCAGACGACAAAAAAGCAAGCACAAACAATAACGAAAGCAATAAAAACAAAGCATAGGGGCACGAGAGAGGGCACAGGAAAAGGCACAAAAACAGGACACAAACAACAAAAACAAAGGAACAAAAACCCAAAGAGAGAGCAGGCAAACCAAAAGGGAGCAACAAAGAGCAGGGCAAAAACCAACACGCACGGGCCTAAAGGAAATGCAAAGCAACAAAACACGCACGGGCCTAAAGGAAAAAGCAAAGCAACAAAATCAAGGCACCCAAAAATGAAAAACAGGACAGGAAAAGCAGGCAAACCAGAGAAACACAAAGCAAAAGCAAAGCAACGCACGGGGCCTAGAGCTACGGCCAAAAAAAAAGGCCAAAGACCGAAAAACAACCAAGAAATGCCTAGAAGCCTATACCCACCAAAAAACCACCTAACCCCCTAAGACCCTAGCCAAATCTACCCGCAGATCCTAATCCTATCTCTCCACCCCTTCCTATCTGAGGTCATGTCCTCCGACAAGAGAAGCTCCAACATGTCTAGCTTAAGTCTATCCTCCCACCTGAGATTGGGTCTGCCTCTTCTTCTCACGCCATCTACTACTAGCGCCTCGACCCTTCTAACCGACGCTGTTTGGGGCCTCCTCCTGACATGGCCGAACCACCTCAACCTACCTTCTCTCATCTTCGAGATAATATTTCCGACGCCAAGTTTTTCTCTAAAAACTCCGTTCGGGATCATGTCACGCAAGGTTTTACCACAAGTCCATCTCAGCATTCTCAGTTCGGCCACCTCTACCCTGTATGCGTGCGCCTTGGAGATGGGCCAACACTCGGATCCGTACAACATAGCAGGCCTAATCGCCGCTCTATAAAATTTCCCCTTTAGCTTTAATGGGACGTTCCTGTCACAGAGCACTCCCGACGCAGCCCTCCATTTCGCCCAACCAGCTTTGATCTGGTGGGTTACATCCTCATCTATCCTCTCAGATTTGTGAATCATCGATCCCAAATATCTAAAAGACTCATTGGGTGGCAAGATCTGGTCGCAGATACGAATATCTTCGTGGTGGTCTGGCTCGCTTCTCCCAAAGGCACATCTCATGTATTCAGTCTTGTCTCTGCTCACCTGAAGGCCGTTGTCTTCCAATGCCTCCCTCCGAAGTAGCCGATGTTTAACCTTCACCCTTGGTGATTCTGCCACCAACACAATGTCGTCAGCAAAAATCATGCTCGACGGGATACCCTCTTGATTCCCTCTAGATAGGTCATCCAGGATCAAGGCGAAGAGGTAGGGACTTAAAGCAGATCCCTAGTGGAGCCCAACTCTCACCGGGAAAAACTCTGAGATCCCCACGGTGGACCTTACACGGGTTTTAGCCCCCTCGTACATATCCTTAATGACTCTCACGTATCTCTTTGTGTTCCCTTATGAAAAAGAGTTCTCCAAATCAACTCTCGTGGGACACTATCATATGCCTTTTCAAGGTCTAGGAACACCATATGCAGGTCCTTTTGTCTCTCTCTGTACTTCTCCATAAGGCTCCTGAGAAGGTGAATAGCCTCAATTGAGGACCTTCCCGGCATAAAGCCAAATTGGTTATCAGACACCTTTGTCTCCCTTCTCAGCCTCCTTTCAATAACTCTCTCCCACAACTTCATGGTGTAGCTAAGGAGCTTGATGCCCCTATAGTTGCTACACACTTGCACATCCCCCTTGTTCTTGTAGATGGGGATGACTTCGCTGAGTCTCCATTCCTCTGGCATCTTAGCACCGGAGAAGATCTTGTTGAAGAGACGAGTCAGCCATCCTACCCCCTCCTGACCCAGTCACCTCCACGCTTCTATGGGGATTTGGTCCGGCCCTACCGCTTTGTTTCTTCCCATCTTCTGAAGTGCAACCTTCACTTCTAGTTGACTAATCCTTGAATAGTAGCATTCAGGTCTTAGCTTAATGCTCTCTTCTTCCCATCTTCCTTCGGTGCTTCCTTCATTGAAAAGTGATGAGAAATATTCTCCCCATCTTTTCCTAATATCTTCTTCGACCACAATAGTCCGTCCGTCTACATCTTTGATATATTTGACGTTTCCTAGGTCCTCGGGCTTTAGCAATCTTGAAAATATCGTTTGCCCCCTCTTTGGAGTCCAGTTTCTTGTACAAATCTGCGTACGCCTTGTCCTTCGCCTGAGCCACTGCCTTTTTCGCTTCCCTTTTAGCTACTTTATATCTCTCCTCCGTGGTGGTAATGTCAGCTTGGAGACCCTCTCGACACCGAAGAAGTTCTCTGAATCTGGAATGTTTCACGGCAACTTTGGATTGCACCTCCTCACTAAACCACCAAGATTCCCTGTTGGGTGGTATGGTCCTAGTTGTCCCGCTAGCCACACCGAGGGCCTCTTTAGTTGCGTCTTTAATGACCAGCACGGTCCACAACTGGTCCGCATCTCTATGTTGGGAATTATATGTTTGAGTTGATAAAGACAAAAAGAATGAAACAAGAGGGACTTAATATGACAAGAAGGAAACCTACTAAAAGATGGAAGGGCTTGCTTGCAATGAAAGTTTTATTATTTAGTCCTTATCCTCTAGTATATAAAGAGGACATAAGTGTAGGTTTTTAATTAAGTCTTCCAATAATGTAGTCGACTAAAAGGTGTGTGTTTAGCCTAGGCGTTGGGAAGAACGCTTAGGGTTTTAGATTAGTGTGTCTGGCGTATGTTCATATAGCGTCTAGGTTATTAGTTTAGTTAGTAGGCGTATTCCTATAAGCGTCTAGTATTAGTTAGAGTTAGTGAATGAAAACCTTTAGCAATAACAAAGTATTGTTTTGATTATTCATTGCGTATTATGTTTATTATCTTTGTTATTGATCCTAATGAGCTTATAAGCGATCTTATCAATTGGTATCGAGAGAGGAGCTCTTGATATAGGGATTCATCAAGGTTTTATTGTTGAATGAAGGCGACTCGTCTGTATAAATGTTTCTGATGTAATCGATTTTTTTTTAGGTATCGATCTCGTTGTCATTCACATGGTGCGTTCAATTTTATTACACTTTGATTGGCTGCTTGAAACCTCGTACTATGAATTATTATGGGACGAAGCATGTGGTCATAATTTATTAATTCATAGGTTCATCATGGGACATTTATTACATGGGTCCATCATTATTATGAATTTAACATTCACGTGGCCACTACGTTAAAAGCAACCTACTGATTTGATGTTATTTGACTTCTCGTGGTATGTACTGTTATTATTGGTGGTCCAAGTGATAAGTGGTGGTCCACATCTGTTCAATTTGGACGAAGATTTAATAGTGGGTCAGAGAAGCCAATTTGAGATCATAGGTCGGTTGAGTTAAGCTCTCTCAATCGTTAGATATTTTTGTTATATGATGAATGTTTGGTTTCACGTGGGACTTTTAATAAGGTAAGTGATCGGATGACTTTTTTGAAAGTCTGCGCCATTGTTTTAAATCTTTTTGGTCGAATAAAATCTTGCTTTGCACAAGTTCGAATCTTGGTAATTTGTTAAAATCTTCTTCTTTTTGCATGATTTTTAAAGTCTTGCTCATTGATTTTTATGAAATCTTTGCGGTTTATTTCAAAATCTGCAGATTTTGATGAAATCTTGCTCCTTCCTAACATCTTGCTCATGCTTTATTACGAGAAGATTTTTATTTAAGGGAAGTCGAGCATGATTTTGGTTGACACACACAGAGGTTATTGTTCACACACGGAAGAAATTTATGTTCTTAAAAGGATTTTAAAAAGGCTCGTTTTGGAGATTTATTGAAGAATTGATTCTGAAGAGGATTATTTATCACTTATTTGAAGGTGAAGTGGAATTGCTTGGTTTGTGTTCTTATCATCTAGCTTGTTGAATCTAGCAATGTGTGATTTTTCTTATGATGCTCTATGCACATTGTCTATCACTGAAGGAGTTACATTGTAGTGCTCGGTGTCTCATACTAGTTGAGGATTCTTTTCAAGGGATTGCGGTCTACTTATATTTTGTCCAGTATAAGTATGGAGTTCCGTGGATAGTAAAGATTTAAGAAACAAGTTTGGGAAATTTTACTTCTTCATCAAGTTCGATTATATTTGCTTTTCTTCATAAAGTGATCATTACAAGGAGCTTCTGATTTTGAAGAATCAAGAAGATGGTTAACATATGGTTTTAGGGGAAGCTTATTGTTAAAAGTTTAACCATCTACATGCATCACTCAAGGGAAGTTTTGATTTTACTCTTGTTGATCATTATTACTCGCTAGTTGAAGTTTTCTAGTGTTTTGGATCCATTTTTCTTATGATGCGTAATGGTGGGCGATTTGAAGCATTGGAAGTCTTAGATTGGAAGTATGATATTGGTTCGTGGTGGTCAAGATCATTATTTGCATATGTTCCCTATTTAGATAATAACAAAAAGGGGAAGAGATGTTTGAGTGACATGGCATGGATTAAGGGGAAGACAAAGGAAGACATACTTGTTTCATTTATGGCGAGATTTATTTATCTCAACTTTTGCTACTTCGTCTAGGGAAGTTCGTTCAAGAATGGTTTTGTCATTATCAACTAGGGAAGATTGTTGGGAATTATCGTTTGAGTTGATAAAGACAAAAGAATGAAACAAGAGGACTTAATATGACAAGAAGAAACCTACTAAAAGATGGAAGGGCTTGCTTGCAATGAAAGTTTTATTATTTAGTCCTTATCCTCTAGTATATTAAGGACATAGGTGTAGGTTTTTAATTAAGTCTTCCAATAATGTAGTCGACTAAAAGGTGTGTGTTTAGCCTAGGCGTTAGGGAAGAACGCTAGGGTTTTAGATTAGTGTGTCCTAGGCGTATGTTCATGTAAACGTCTAGGTTATTAGTTTAGTTAGTAGACGTGTTCCTATAAATGTCTAGTATTAGTTAGAGTTAGTGAATGAAAAACCTTTAGCAATAACAAAGTATTGTTTTGATTATTCCGCTGCGTATTATGTTTATTATCTTTGTTATTGATCCTAGTTGAGCTTATAAGCGATCTTATCATGTGGTCATAATTTATTAATTCATAGGTTCACTCATGGGACATTTATTACATGGGTCCATCATTATTATGAATTTAACATTCACGTGGCCACTACGTTAAAAGCAACCCACCGATTTGATGTTGTTTGACTTCTCGTGGTATGTCTTTATTATTATCGGTGGTCAAGTGATAAGTGGTGGTCCACATCTGTTCAATTTGGACTAAGATTTAATAGTGGGCCGGAGAAGCCAATTTGAGATCATAGGCTCAAGGCTGAGTTAAGCTCTCTCAATCGTTAGATATTTTTGTTATATGATGAATGTTTCATTTCGCGTGGGACTTTTAATAAGGTAAGCGATCGAGATGACTTTTTTGAAAGTGCTCACGCCATTGTTTTAAAATCTTTCTTGGTCGAATAAAAGTCTTTGCTTTGCACAAGTTCGAAAGCACTGGTAATTTGTTAAAGCATCTTCTTCTGCATCATTTTAAAGCTCATTGATTTTTATGCACCAGCTGCGTTTATTTCAAAATCTTTGATTTTGATGAAAATCTTGCTCCTTTAACATCTTGCTAATGATTTATTCTGAAGCTTTTTTTTAAGGGAAGTCGAGCATGATTTTGAAGGACACATGAAGGTTATTGTTCCTATTAACATTGTGAAGAAATTTATGTTCTTAAAAGGATTTTAAAAAGGCCTGCGTTTGGAGATTTATTGAAGAATTGATTACTTAAGAGGATTATTTATCACTTATTTGAAGGTGAAGTGGAATTGTTTGGTTCAAGGTTCTTATCATCTAGCTTGTTCAATCTAGCAATGTGTGATTTTTCTTATGATGCTCTATGCGCACATTGTCTATCACTTGAAGGAGTTACATTTGTAGTGCTCAAAGGTGTCGTACTAGTTGAGGATTCTTTTCAAGGGATCGCGTCTACTTATATTTTGTCCGTGATAAGTATGGAGTCTCATGGATAGTAAAAGATTTAAGAAACAAGTTTGGGAAATTTTACTGTTTTGATTATCTAGCAACAAAATCGCCGACCGAGTAGAAAGTCCTTCATAGACTTTCGCTCTGAAAGACTCTGCCGCCTCACCATACAGATTCTTCCAAAGAATCCTCGCGAACCTGGTCGCATCTCTCCTAGGTTTTTGCCTCACGAAAAGCGAATCCACAGCTAACAATTTGTGTTGGGATGAGCATGCCTCGCCAGGGAAAACCCTGCAGTCCCTACATGCTCTTAGGTCGCCTCTTCGCACCAGAAGATAGTCGATCTGGGTGTTGTGACCCCCACTCTGGAAGGTGATCAAGTGCACATCTTTCTTCTTGAAGAAAGAGTTCACAATTGCCAAGTCGTGAGCCAAGGCAAACTCTAAGATCGCTCGACCTTCATCATTCCTAACTCCAAGGCCAGCCATCCGAAGCCGCTCCTACATGGCCTTTCAAGTCACCTCCTATAAACAAACGTTGGTCCGAGGGGCAATCCCTAACAAGCTCGTCGAGGGAGTCCCAAAAGGACTTTTTCTCTACTTCGATCTGACCCACCTGTGGTGCATATGCGCTAATTACGTTAACGGTTTCCCCTTCATATATCACTTGCCACACAAATACTAATAAAATGATCAAACTCATAACACAGATACAAGTATCAAAGATGGATGAATGATCAGAGATGGATGAACATACACCACTTTTTAGTATCAACATAAACTTGATATGGTGTTGTTCATCCATTTTTGATTCTTCATTCCTGTTTGTGATAATAGAATAACAGTATCCAACTCAAAACACATATCCAAGACAAACATATCCAAGAATCATAGACGTATGAAGTCTCAAGGATAGGTGAACCAACACCATTTCTGAGTATCAACATAAACTTGATATGGTGTTGTTCATCCATTTTTGATCTTTCATTCATGTTTGTGATAATAGAATAACAGTATCCAACTCAAAACACAGATCCAAGAGTCATAGACGTATGAAGTCTCAAGGATGCGTGAATAGTAATTGACTTTGTAAAAGACAACAGTTACTATGCGTATGAACTAGTAACAATACGTAGAAATACACGATAAAGTGGCAAATCAATACATTAAAAACACAATTTAACCCATAGACTAACATGATTTGATTTCATACATAATGCAAATGGATATATTTCCAAATGCATAAAATTTTGTAGTCTACAAAGTTCAGAAACAGACATTGTTTAAACACAACAAATAATGTTTAGGGGAATACATATTCGATGGAAAACATTTGCTTTCATATGCTTAACCAACATTTTTTTGTGGTGAAGAAAGCTTTGCTGCTATAATCTTGGTCTTAGTCCAAAATTGTTTTGGAGACCCACCAGAAGCAGCATCAACTTGACTTCCAGATTGAGACTGGACCACACTTGATTGAAAATCACCTTCAGATTGAGCATCAGTTTGACACTAAAATCATGATCATCATTCTCATTCGTATAATTTTATGCTTGTTATTTCATGATATATATGCTAGTTATATGGATTATGTTGTATATAAACTATAAAACAAGTAATCATGCATAAAAACTTGCTTATGATTTTATGTGAAAAGTTATGTTAGTAAACTAGTAAATCAAGTAAATTATGCTAGTTATTGTCACCAAATTTATGATCACAAGACCTTGATTATATTTGTAGTTGAAGAGAAAAATAAAACAAGAAAATAGCCTTTTGAATCATGTAAAAAGAGCTTGTAGATAAAATTTTGGGATTAGATAAGTACACTAAAAGAAAACTTGGCATTTCGTAAAAATGTTTCTGATCCGATTTAAACCACAATTTTGACCCCTTTCTGGTCCGAATTAGAAAAAGTGTAAAACACGAAAGTTGTCCGGAATGATGTTTTACATAAAATATGTAGAAATTTTAGAATGAAAACGCAAAACAAGGGAGTTTACTATAAAAACTAAAACGGATGTTTTGACACAAAAGTAGTTGTACCAAAAGTCTAGTTGTGATAAAAACCTTTTCTTTCCAAAGCATTAGTGACTTATAAAACTTGACATATCTTGTGAAAATGTAACATACAACATATTAATAAACTTTCATAAGTTTATTCAACCTATTGAAATAATGTTTTTCACAATTAACTAGATATATGAAAACCGGTTTTAATTCATTATCATGAATTATGATTTTTATAACATGAGTTAAACATGAAATTTATTTATTATGTTTAACTTGATGCATCCTTGAGGGCCCGTTTCGTATCCTGGTATGGATGGATATGAATTGAAAGAAATGTCAAATAACTTGTTTGGTACCCTTTTGATTACTTGACTCCACCACTTTTAATGATAGATACAATCCCACCTCCACTAGACACTTTGGGTTAGGGGTGAGCAGAAATCGCACCGCAATCTGCAAACCGCAACGCAAAAACCGATCCACAACAAAAACCAACGATGCGGTTCTTGAAAATAGAAAAACCGCATTTTGCAGTGCGGGTTGGGTTTTCATCAAAAAACCGCACCAAAATAACCGCACCGCACCACTCCATCATATTCAAATATTTTTTATTAATTTTTAGAATAACAAACTAAAATTTATAATTTTTTATAATAAAATTCTTTTGGTTATACTTTTATAATAATTTATTTCAAACATATTTTAATAGTTAATTATTATATGAGTTTTTAGATAATATAACTTTATTTTTCTTTCAAGTTATTATCGAAGTTTATAAAATTCTTCATCTCATTCGACTTTTACTATTGTATAGATTTATAATTTCATATTAATACATAACTTTTTGTATATATGTTTCAACACATCATGTAACCTTATAATATATTTATTCTATCATAAATATATACCAAAAATTATAATTTTAAAAAAATACCCAAAAAACCGCAAAAATCAAACCGCAAAACCGCGCGAATGTAGATTTTCATTTTTGAAAAACCACAATTGCGGATGCGGGTTGGTTTTTACCAAAAACTACATCAACCCGCACCATGCTCGCCTTACTTTCGGTGATACCATCCAATAAAATTTTATCTTTTTTCTTTTATAATAAGACCACGTATTATTATATCTTTGTTTTATTCTAAATAATATTAAAAATATCCTACCTATTTTTAAAACAAGTGTTTAGTACCCGCCGCTCCGCGGCGGGAGTGCTCTGATTCTGCGTTTTGTTGTGTTTGCTTGATTTTGTGTATGTTGTTTTGTTTACATTGTGCACGCGCATGAATGCTTTACTTTTGGTGTTTGTGTTCAAGTGTTTGTAGTGGTGCAACTGGTGCTGACATGTTTCCAATTAGCTATCCAATCGTGCACGCCTCTGTTTATGTAAGCATTTGTATGTTCCTTTTTTATCCACTGTTGGTAGTGGGCTACGTACTATTCCTTTCATTTGGTATAAATTTGAGTTGTGGCATTGCTTGACATTTGTTCTTGTAGCAATGGCGCGGCCTGGTTGTTTAGGTGAGCTAAGTTTTGTGTGTGATAGTGACTGTCTTCAGGATCAGATGTGTCTTTTTTTTAGAGGGAGGTTATTGCTGCTCGTGAGTGGGAGAGTATGGTTCGCGTCCGTTGCTTTGATATTGCCGCACGTATCAGGTATTTGGATGACCTGATCCAGGAGGTTCTTCAAGAGCGGCGTGATCCAGTGTCGGTTAATTCCATTGCGTTTCTGAGACAGGTTCGTGCGCACGAGCGTTTTAAGCAGGTGATGTTGCAGGGAATATTACCTGAGGCGCATGCTGCTCTCCGTGCGGCAGCCGTGTATATTAACAGTATCCGTTCCCTGTAGTGGTTGTGCGTGGGAGTGTGTTGTGCGTGGAGTGTGATTTTAGGTGTGGTTGTAGCTGTGGTTTGGGGCTGTGTTGTTGGTTCCAGTTTGAGCCATTTTCGTAGGATTTCTGAGTTTAAGTAATTTTGTGCGTGTAGTTTGTTTTTCTTTTGGTTGTTTTGGTGTGTGATTTATGAGTGGTCTGTGATTGTGTGTTGTTGGATTGTGTTCCTAAAAGTTGCATTTTATGTAAGGTACAATGTTGTATTTGTTTCGATATGATCCTTTGTATTCCTGTATAAACCTTAATGTATTGTGTTGATATGTGGTTGTGAAATGTGGTAACGACTGCTTATATAGATTGAAAATGACATGGCTTAGCGTGTCTTTGTACAGTCGTTGCAGTGACCCAGCGGGTATGCATACATGGTCCGGAACCTTAGAGACTATCTAGGAGGAGTTATTACTGTACATAGGTAGATGCTAACAGCTAGTACATCATCTTACAAAGTTTGCCTACATTATATTAACGATTAACTGACCGGTGACTGGTTCCGTTATCATTCTTTCTTTGCTCTTTTCGCTTCCGGTCCGGATGTTTCACCTTCTTCTTCGGGGAAGAGTTGTTTGCTGTGTTCGGTGACTGGTTCCGTTATCATTCTTTCTTTGCTTTAACTATGGCAGTTTCTTTATTTTTTTCCTCCGGTTCAACTGTGTTCGGTGGTGGGGTGATTGTCTCTGTCAGTATGACCGTGGGTGTTTCGGCTACAGGTGTTGAAGATGAACTTCCCTCGCCTTCAGCTTTTGGAGTTGGTGGAAGTGTCGGGGGTTGTGTTATTGCCAGTGGTGGCTGTGGTTGGTTAGGTTCCGCTGCACTGTCAAGGATGAACCTTGCATTTCCACGTCGGCTTCCTGTTGCAAAGTGCAGTTTGAATATGCGCCTCGTTTGTTGAAGGTCTCTGATGATTGCAGGTAAGTCATAGGGATCTGGTTCAGGAATGTAGCTCAACAATTCAGTGCATGGTGGCAACATTGAGTGTGCAGTGGGTCAAGCAGGTTACCGCCATTGTTCCAGTCTTGTCGGTCAGGGACGCTTTAAAGCAATAGCTGCATAATTGTAATTCTAGGTGTTGGTAACTTTAAAGCACATAAGGTATCGTGTATGTTTTTTTTTAATAGCCTATTTGTATGTGTATACCTGTAGTTGGGTGTGGGAGCTCCTCCATATTGTTGGCAGTGTAGATGTGGCATTCCCTCGTTTATCTTCGTGTGGCATGTACGACATCTATTAAAGTACCATCCCCTTCGTTCATCTATCCAGGTTATAGTAGCGTCGACAGTGAACTGTTCCTGCTGTTGTGACAAATCATAAGGAGGAATGCATTAGGTATTTGTAAAGGTTATTTAATGATGTGTTATTAAGTGGTTTGAATCGTTACCGGATGTGCTTCTGGATTGAGGTCTAGGAGTGCAGCAATGGCCATAGGTTGCTGTGTCGTTTGTCCTCTTAATGTCGTGCCTTCAGTTGAGGGTAGCTGGAGTGTTGGGGTGGGGCCTAGGAAGCCGGGAGCCCTGTGATAACGGATAAAATTCATGGTCATTTTTTTGGGACGTAAGCAATTCAAAGATACCTTTTTTTTACGACTTACATTTCCCTTATTTGGTCTGTTTCCGGAATTGTTTGGTTTAGATAGTAAGTAGTAGCTGGAGTTGAGTTCTCCTGTTCGTTGGAGCTCTGTTAGACGTTTGCACCACTAATGTGTGAATGTCATTTGTTTCAGTGACTTTTACTTACCTGCGAATCTTTTTGCCCAGCATGATGTCACGGCCATTATAATCGGCTGTTGCATTGCTGAAAGTAAGTTGACCTCAAATCCTATAGCTGCCTCATTCCAAAGGCTGAATATTATGCTGTTGCCACTGTCAATTTTTTTGGGGCATTAGTTTATAGGCATTTGCGTATGTGTGTTTATCAACATAGATATGCCGTTGCATACCTTAGATTTTGGATTGTTATGTTTCTGCGAGAAATCCTGTTCATGGTTGTATCTCCGAATTCCTTGATGTCGGAAACGTTACGAACAATTCCAATGTAATCTGCATGTAATGGTTAGCGTTGGTATATGTATGAACTGACGGTGTTTTTATTAGTGAGGGTTACCTGTGAGTACAGATTCCATGTTTTCTGTTCGTGCAGCAACCTCGTTGTAGGAAGCAAAGCTGAAATAGTGTTGTGGAAAACCGGTTTCTGGTATTTCGGTCACCTTTGTGTACTTGCCGAATAACAATGTCAAGCTGTTATTAACTGTGCGCTGCCAGTTATCTGTCCTTTTACAGCCGTAGCCTTCTATGCGGTAACAGCGGTTTATGTCAAGCTTTGTGTCAAAGAGTTTCATGTCCCATAATTGCACATTAGCCTAAATCGCGCCTCCCTGCAATGTTTTTTCAGGAAATTGTTCATGATAGGTGAATCGTATAGGTTTTTTTATCAGTAGATATGAAGTGGTTTTGGTATGTCATACCTTCTTGTCCAGGAGCATATAGCACAACCTTGTTGGGTTGGGATCCGGCACATTCCTTGACGTCCATCGGCGGTACACCTTCACTCTAAGTGGTTTTGCTATGTCCGCGGGCGTGAGAGCCATCAGGTCGGTTTCACCCTCGTCAACCATTATACCCTTACCTTTGTCTTGTTGTTGGATTTCTGCACCGCTGCCTGCTGCTGGAAATGCCTCTGATGAGTGTTCTGGTGGTATGGGCGATCCTTCTACAGAGGACTCGCAGACGCCTCTTCTTGCAGTGCCTCACTTTGCCTTCTCGCGCCGGTGTTTCTCGCTTCCGGTGGTTTCATTTCTGGACCGGTGTTGACTCCAGGTTCCTGCTGAGTTTTTTCAGACATATCTCTGCACATGAAACAAAACATTGTTATAATTTTTGTCGACACACACTTATGTGATGGTGAATGCAATAGTCTATGGTAATGGTAGTGTATGCAATGGTACTATATGCTTAATTGTTATTATATTGCATGTGTAGTCTAGTATGAGTGATGTATGCAATGGTGATATATGGCTTTTGGGAGAGAATGCATGTCCAATTTTGGTGCTGGTGCTAGCAATGCTAACATTAACCTATTGAGTCCTTATCCTATTTAGAAAGTCCTTGTAAACAATATTCTTGGTAATGGTATTGGATCGGTTTTCTGTCTCTGTGATGATCATTTTCAGACCCGCCGGTGATGTGGCTCTTGACAAAGCCACGTACAGCTGGCCGTGTCCAAAAATTGGTTCCGGTAAATAGATGCCTATCTTCTTGAGTGACTATCCTTGACTTTTGTTGATCGTCATTGCATAGCAAAGTTTCACCGGAAACTGTTTCCTTTTGAATATGAACGGGAGTTTTTCGTCCTTGTTGGTGAGTATTATCCGTGGTAGAAACACTTTCTGATTCTTCCTTGTACCGGTAATAATCTTGACTTCTAGAACTTTTGTGAGTAGTTGTGTGACGATCATACGGGTGCCGTTGCAAAGGCCTCCGGCTGGGTTCAAGTTGCGTAGTAACATTACGGGGTTCATATCTTTAGCTATAGCTGGTGTGGTGGTAGCCCTGTCGGATTAATTGTGTTCAAATATTCTGTTGGATATAGTAGCTCCCCTGAACCACCATCATTTCCAGCGGGGACTGCATGATCTATACTCTTGTACGTGTGCGTTATGCCTGGTATTTTTTCTAAAACAGATGTATTTATAGCGTCGGCCGTTTCATTCTTGGGACATACAATAGCCTTTTCTTGGAGGTTATCTGCGGTAGGATGTTGCAACGTCATACTGTCATAGATAAAATCTATGAGTTGCTCCTTGCCATGTTCGGTGTCTGGTAGCCTGAACGCGTCTGGGATTTGTATCCACGATGTGTTTTCGGGGTCTGCGGGGTCAGGGGTGCCTGCATAGCCGTCGCCAATATCAAGTAACCATTTGGAAAATCCAGTGATTTCATCTTTCTCTGTCTGAGACATTCCGGGCCTTTCTAGCCTCATATTTCTTTGCAGCAGGAATACTTTAAAATGTTGCCATAAGTAGGATTCTGATATTGATGAAGCAATTATCTCAGTCTTTGGTGCTCCTTTCTTAATTGGCAGTGTTTGCCTAAAATCTCCCCCAAACATCAACGACTTGCCCCCAAATGGCTTATCCGGGTTGTCACAGATATCACGCAGGTCCTATCCAGCGATCTCGAAACACTTCCGGTCATTCATCGTTGCCTCGTCCCATATGACCAAGTCTGTTTGCTTGAGCAAGTTTCCCATTGGGTGTTCTTTTTTACGTTGCATACGGATTCATCTGTCAAAACCAACGGAACCTTGAATCGTGAATGGGCAGTCCTACCGGCTGGCAACAATAATGAAGCAATTCCCAAAGATGCAACAACGAGAACGATTTTAGCATCCGACCTCAAGGTTGTTATTATGGTCTTCCACAAATAGGTCTTCCCTGTCCCACCATGGCCATATACAAACACCAGTTCTTGATGACTGGTTTCCAAACCGTGCATTCTGTTTCGAATATTTCTTTCTGTTCTCGATTTAGTTGTGGTATCAGGATGTCCCTTTCTCTGGACAATTCGTCGCGATTGTAGCATTTCTCTTCCATTATGGCCTTGTTGTTTAATATATTTAGCAGGTCTTTAGAGGGTAACGGGATGCCGAACTCTTCCAAGGATCTTCCGTGATGCAACAAAGTTGACTGGAGCTCGTAAAGCACCCCTGCTTTCAGCTCAGGTTCATTAACATGCAGTAGGTGTACACCAAAGAGCTCGGATAACGTTCTCGGTATGTCGTCGGACATCTGCTTCCAAAAAGTGTTCCATAGGCTGGCCGGATCCGTAACATCACAAAAGAGCAGTATTTGGACGAACAATGCCCGCATCTCCGACGCTGTAGCAGTTACAGCAGCCTCTGCTAGCTCTATAGACCATTCCTGATCGTTTTCTAGTAAGTCCATGGCCTCTGCGGCTGCCCTATTCGTAGGATATACGATGCCATCGACTGTCCGTATATCCGGAAACGATGTGCAGCCCACTTGATGGCACAGAAGCATGCGTTGGTAAAAAAGGTCACCCGAAGTTGGGTGCACATATGTAAGCCTGCCAATAGCCGGTTTGTTTAGGTGTGCTCTTGGAAACCATTCTCTATCCGCCTTTGACCAAACGAATTCAGAAGGAAACTTTAAGTAGGTTAGGTGTCTTCCGATGGCACACGAAGCATTGAAATCTAACCATCCCGTGAGTGTTGTTTTCCGGGAGTGAGGGTTATTGAGCACGGACTGGATCCTGTGACCGGCCTTGAATGTGATACGCTGTATGTTTTCGAGGTGCACAGCAAGTATCTGTACTGCTGGTTCCCTAAAATGGATGTCAAAACCAAAGATACGCCAACATGCTTCGTGCGGGCCTATGTACCTGGCGTCGACAAAGTTCTTAATCTCATCAACCACTTCTGGTACACCGGTTGGAGTTTGTTGATGTGGTTCGGTTGAAGGGCCCAAACCCGCCAGTGGCCTGGTCTTTCTTGTTATTCTTGCAACTATTTTATCAGTACCCTTCGATATGTATTTGAAAAGGTATTTTATGAGCATGGTCCAACTACAGCACTCAACATTGATATGGGCGTAGAACCGCAAACATAATGCCAAGTTGTAGGGGACAACGTACCCGTTATCTAGCTGCATATTCTGCCTTGTTGAATCAAATTCCTTATCCCTTCGGCGGTAATGGACATAGCCTGAATCATCTATAAATGTGCCGGCACAGTACTCTTTAGGAAAGTGTTTTTTGCAGGTTTGCTGATCCCGCATACATGGGGCATTTGGAAATGCCAGACCACACGGTCCATGCATCATGAGTTCCACGATGACCCTAAACGCCTCAGGTTGTGTGTGTTCATCCGGTAACTCGGCAGAAATGAATTTATCGACATCTGATGGCCTTGTTACTTTCGAGGAGGCGTCGTTCCAAAACAGCATGTGACAATGAGGTAATCCTCGTTTCTGAAACTCGATCGTGTAAAGCACTGTAAAACAAAGGCTTTTGTTAATTTGATAATGGTAGTTATACCAGCACATAGAAGCTGGTCATATATGAGGCAACAGAAAGGGATATAAGACAATTCATTTGATAGTATTCCAAAACGCTTACCTGCTGCAATGTTGCCCATGACTTTCTTGTCGCGCACAAACTTGACCAACCGTTGAACCTTCCGTTCAAACACACGATCGATGACATCGGGCCTGTCTGCGGTTGTCAGGTGAGGAAACTGTGACATGTATTCTTCTATCTCTGGCCATTTGACGTTGCATGTGAAAGTAACGAAAAACGTCGGGTTTCCATGTACTCTACATATAGCCAGTGCGTCGAGATAATGGCTATACATATACCGCGGGCCCCCGGTAAAAGATGCAGGCAATATGATCCTGGAACCGACATCAGAACCATCGTGATCCCCTCTTGCAACAGCATCATATAAACCGGTCAAATAGTCTCCCCGTATGTCGGCCTGATTTTTGCGGACAAAGTCCATTCGATATTGCTCAATGGCACAATAAGCAGTAACAACATATTGCTGGAATAATCGACCCCTCGAGTAAGTAATGTATACCGGTCATAACGGTCATGCAATAAGTACGAATAATAGGCATTCATGGACATGCGTTTCTCATTTTCATTGTCGATGCCCCTAACAGTATGAAGCCTCAGGCCTTTGTGATATCCCTCTTCACCATACACAAACAATAACGGAAACTCCAATGACATGTAGCAGGGATGCAGCTTGTTGATCCTTTGTGGTTCTCCGGAATGTAGTTCGATAATGACATCAAAGTCAGTCAACGTTTCAGGACCTGATTCAAATACTATGGCTCCTATATTATCTGATGTTGGCAATTCGTGCATGGCTGAATGTCACACCCCGCCGAAGGCGGAAACGCGAGGTGTAACATAATCAATATACATCACAAAGAGATATAGTACAATACCATAATTTAAATTTAAAGAAATATTGTAACATTACAACAAGGTTCTAGTCGACCTTGGCAATTGAAACATAAAGTTTGACATTTGAAAGATGACACTTTGATACATAACGACCCAGTTGACTTGTGACGACTCCTTTATTTAAAATCTTTATAATATAAGCTAAACAACGATCACCTGAAATGCATGAGAAAAAGGGTCAACTATGAAAATAGTTGGTGAGTACACAGGTTTTATGAAAAATAAAATATCGTTTTTAGAAAGTCTGACTGGCAAATGTCCTGTCAACTCACTATGTTACAAATTCCGCCCATACAAGACTTGTAACATATGAGTTCACATACATTTCCATATTTTAAGTCTAGTAAATAATGCACATTTGGTCACAATAACGCCTCATATATAATAAAGTATGCGGAAAAGCCCCTAAAATAAATAATATGTGTTCCGTAGATAGGGGAACGAGAGGTTGGCCGACCTCTAATAGCGCTATCCATACTATCTACTGCCCCACACAAGGAGGCCTTACGAACGGTACGTATAATTGGAGCGAACGGCAAACCAATAGGGACTAACAATGCGAATGTACGAACAAGACATCATAACAACTATTATATACTATCAATTAAGACCGCCCGAACATGGGAGACTCGGCATTGCTCGAACATGGAGACTTTAGGTCAAGGACGACGGTCCATTAGGTTCAAAAAGTCATAAATTTATAAATAAGTCTAAGGGTTCAAAATATATCAAATAATTCAAGGAAAACAATTTAAGTTTATAATCATGCATTTCACCCCAAATAAGTAAAAACAGTAAAAAGGGGGCTGTGAATACTCACCTTGGCAACAAGCAGTCTAAAGCAGCAGTTAATTCGAATTATTGAATGGCACTGACACGCGACCTAGATTAGTATGGCAAATTTAGTCTTTATTCATGATTATGACTCGACAAGGTTTAATAAAAATTTTGTTGTTGTTGTTGTTGTCGTTGTCGTTAAAAATGTCATTTTCAAAATAAAGGGGTATATTTCGGCTAATAGAACTTGTTTTGAAATGATATTGACAAGTATATATTTTTGGCTTAAAATGGGTTATATATGAGGTTTTGACGAACATTTTAAGAAAAATATAACGTTTGATCAAACAAGAAAGTTTTGTTTAATAATATTATAAGTAAAGTACATTATTTATTATGTATATAAATGTGTCGGGTCTAAATGAAATATTTGTTTTTGAAAAATAAACCTTTCCGTTAATTTAGTTTAAGGAAATTTTACACAACCACACTATGTATTTGTTTAAAAATTACTTACTCAATTTTTGAGTGTATATGTTTTGTTATATGCAATTTATCGTGACGACATAAATAAAAATGCTAGTCGGCGAGTAATTTTTGAAAAGACGAACGAGTAAAAATGTCGTGCTCGGGCTGTGGCCCGAAGCACAAACCGAATGGACCCTCAGATTTTACTATTAGGCCGAGACCCAATAACAAACTAAACCGGATCCTTAGTATTATATGTGGGCCTAGTTGGCTAAAAGGAAACGGAATGGGCCGAGTGGCCCGATAAGCAAATTCACTATACCTTCATTTTTCGGAAGTTTTGTTTTTGTACAAGTATTTTTTTTTTTTTTTTTTTTGACGCCAAAGAGCAAAACAAAGTTTAGAACATGAGTAAGCTAAAAGTTAACCACATGATTTTTACGAGTCCTTGACTTGGGCTCTCGACACGACTATCACCAAGCAAGAGTTCGGTTTACGGGGAATCTAGCTAAGCTAGTGAATTCAACTTAACGGAATACAAGCCGAAGCGAGTAGCCAAAATACTAGTGTTTCAAAGCCAAAAATAAATGTACTAAATAGACTTCCAAAAGCTTTAGCCAAAAAAATTTGTCTTATAATCTAATAAATTTTAAACTCACTATTTAGACTTAATTTCAAAACATAATGATCTTTCTTTTTCTTTTTCTTGCTACTGTGTCGACAACAACAACAAGATCAAATCAACAACACATTTTTTTTATTTTTTTTTTACTAAAAGTTAACCATCAATATTGTCATATCATTAATATCTCAATTATTCAATAAGAATGAACATAATTAAAAATATCAATTCGAAATATATCAAAATTTAAATAACAAATTAATTCATTAACAATTATTATTCTTACAAGAGATATACTGTAATGATGGGTCGAGTAGGGTGACGAAACAACACGAAAATCTTCAATTGGAGAGGCTCGGGTCGAATTGGAACAATTAGTTCTTGAAATAGCTCCCTCTTTCACCCAAGACAAAACCCCTAAACAAATTTTTAAAAGCCCTTTGATTTGACCAAACCCTAATTTTTCAAATTGAATAAGAAGTTGATGAATTATTCTTCTGATCTTGAATCCTTTTATAGGAGATGATTTAGGTTGGAGAGAGTGACTAAATTGAAAACCCAAAACATGTTTCTTTCTTCTTTGAGCATTCCTTGTCTCGTATTGATTCATAGGTGCCACATATGTGCTCTAGTGTATAGCCTTATAGGTTAGAAGATGGTGACGGATCATAGCCCGATGCGTAGGAGGGGGAATCAAAGGACAAGAGTCTTGAAAAAAGTAATAGGCGTGCGTTTGGTTTTGCAGGTAGAGAAGACAAGAAAAAAAGAATCTGGTAAGAGATTGGGAGCGTGAGGTTAGGAGAGATATATTAGGTTTATTATTATTTATTTTTTTTTATTATTAATTGTGTATTGTGTACCTCGTACTGTATAATTTGTTCCGTAAATGATAACGTTTCTTTGCGTAAAATATTTTCCGATTATCCGTAAATTATAATTTTTATATTTTTGGAAACGTCTTGACGAGTGAATTAATATGTATTATTATTGTCTTGACATTAGTTAATAAAGTCCGCGCCAATACTATCATGGTGTCAGTACGCATGCGGTGCCGGGACATTAGAAACACAAGATAACTTCTCGTTTAAGAGTTATAGTGATCAGAAAATAATTAACTCTCATATACTTGATATAAATAATAGTCGGAAATTGATGGATTGTCACAATCGCCAACCTTAAAAGAATCTCGCCCCGAGATTCAAATTCTACTCTACTGTGCGAACATTCTCATGGTTCAAATTTTCTCATTCTCGAACTTTTCCTCAAAAGACTCTTAGTTGGTGAATTTTCACAACTTGTCGACTGACCGGTCATTTGTTTAAGTTGTATAAGTTGAGTAACAACTTGATTTTAACTTGATTTTCGCAACTCATCAAACAAGAACTGTCACTAGATCAAGCTAGAAAACAAGTTGTCAAAGAGAGATGGATTCTCATATATGTAAGAGACCTTTTGAAAGTTTGGCTCGAGTTTGAAATCATTTAAACCAATCAATACTAATAGTGGGGTGCTCAGATTAGTGAGAAGGCAGCAATTAAACTAAGGCTCATGATGCAAGGTTCTACACTAATCAACGCCATGAACTAGAACTAGAAGGTATTGAAATAAAGTGGATGATCAAAAGAATGTACCCGTCACGGTGCTTGTGTCTTAGCGAGCTTCCTTAGTGCCCAAGAAGTATGCTCGACCCCGAGCTGGGCTGACATTGCCTCCACGGGTTGGGTTATCTTCATAAAGTGCTAAAGCGAGAGTCATGCTACCGTGCTCCGACTTTTGTGCCCTATTCAACTTAGGACATGTGTTCCGGAGGTGATCCGGACTTCCACACTGTAGCATGTTAGCCTTCGTCCTTGGTTTCCATTTACCCGAGCAATTCCGACTAATGTGGCCCGCCTTCGACACACGCTACACTTAGGGCGCTTTCCTATGTGATGGAGGTTGCATCGAGTACACTTAGGATGTGGACTGCATATCCTCTCGCGCTCATGAGTCGCCGCCCATAGTTTCGGTCACTGCTTCTTGTCTTCCGGGTCCCGGTCTCGGCTTCCTCGGTGATCCTCCTGTCGCCGCCCATTGTCGCTTGTTTTGCTAGTCCTCCGGACTGATCACGCCATTAGTCAAGCGGTATGCCATTCCCACAGCAGCTTGCGAGTAGTTGGGTTGGAGGAGGTGACATCTCTCCGATCTCGTGAATCAAACCCCAAATGTATCGATCAATCGCCTTCTCACAAGAGACCATGTGGGAACCATCCCGGTCACCGTGAAAGCGAATTGTGTACTTGTCAACTTCTACTCCTACCATTAAATGGTTCCAGATTCCGCTTCCGGTTTACGCACTTCATCCTTCCCGCAGACTCCTCGGTAGCTTTTGAATTCTTCCCAAGATAATCCATTTGCGCCTTCTCTCCTCCAGTCTCGTAGTTGGTTGTTCCACCGTGTCGAGCACCACCACAAGTAGACCCGCAGAGAACTCAACCTTATCTCCTTCAAGACATTTAGTGATGCTAAGTTTCGACTCCACATTCTCAAACCATGATAGCGGCCAATGGCACCCTCGGTGCCATGAAATTCCTTTGGCCCGCATGACATGAAGGTCTTATAGTTGCATCCGTGGCCATTGGTCGAGGTACCGGCCCCTCATTGGCTCGCCCCGCGTCAATGTGTGCGACAATCTGAATGAGGAGATCCGCCAATCCAGCAGCACTGTCTCTTGGAGCTTCATTGTTGATGCTTCCTGAACGAATGTTCCTTGTAGTCATGATTCTACAATGGGCCAAAACATCTGGTTGAGTGAGTGATATAGGGAGAATGGCGGATGGTGTACGGGACGGCGACAGGTATCGAGTGTAATGTGACGGGAACAAGGACGTGCTTAGCCTATCGGTCATAATATAGCGAGAAGAAGGCATATATAAAATGTATATAAGGTATAATGGACATATAAACATGTTATGCATACTCACGCGACTAATGCGCCTCGGTGATCGACTTTTAAGACTCGACCAAACATAATCCGAGGCTACTAATCCCATCATCATATGATTCCTCCCGAATTATGCATAGTGTACAGTGCTATGCATAATTTAGAGTAACGATGCAATGTCGGTGCTAGTCGACTGTATGATGTCCCTTGTTTTAAGAAAATTTTATTTTGGTTATAGTTGCATTTTTATTTTAGAAAATCGGCATTCACTATAACCCTGCTCTCATACCAATCATCACACCACCGAGGCGAAACGCGAGGTGTAACATAATCAATATACATCGCAAAGAGATATAGTACAATACCATAATTTAAATTTAAAGAAATATTGTAACATTACAACAAGATTCTAGCCGACCTTGGCAATTGAAACATAAAGTTTGACATTTGAAAGATGACACTTTGATACATAACGACCCAGTTGACTTGTGACGACTCCTTTATTTAAAATCTTCATAATATAAGCTAAACAACGATCACCTGAAATGCATGAGAAAAAGGGTCAACTATGAAAATAGTTGGTGAGTACACAGGTTTTATGAAAAATAAAATATCATTTTTAGAAAGTCTGACTGGAAAATGTCCTTTCAACTCACTATGTTACAAATTCCGCCCATACAAGACTTGTAACATATGAGTTCACATACACTTCCATATTTTAAGTCTAGTAAATAATGCACATATGGTCACAATAACACCTCGTATATAATAAAGTATGCGGCAAAGCCCCTAAAATAAATAATATGCGTTAGTAGATGGGGAACGAGAGGTTGGCCGACCTCTAATAATACGCTTATCCATACTATCTACCGCCCACACAAGGAGGCCGATTTAACGGCACGTATAATTGGAGTGCGAACGGCAAACCAATAGGGGACTAACAATGCGAATGTACGAACAGTACATCATAACAACTGTTATATACTATCAATTAAGACTGCTCCGAACATGGGAGACTCGGCATTGGTCCGAACATGGGAGACTTTAGGTCAAGGACGTACGGTCCATTAGGTTCAAAAAGTCATAAATTTATAAATAAGTCTAAGGGTTCAAAATATATCAAATAATTCAAGGAAAACAATTTAAGTTTATAATCATGCATTTCACCCCAAATAAGTAAAAACAGTAAAAAGGAGGCTGTGAATACTCACCTTGGCAACAAGCAGTCTAAAGCAGCAGTTAATTCGAATTATTGAATGGCACCGACACGCGACCTAGATTAGTATGGCAAATTTAGTCTTTATTCATGATTATGACTCGACAAGGTTTAATAAAAATTTTGTTGTTGTTGTTGTTGTTGTTGTTGTTGTTGTTGTCGTTGTCGTTAAAAATGTCATTTTCAAAATAAAGGGGTATATTTCGGCTAATAGAACTTGTTTTGAAATGATATTGAAAAGTATATATTTTTGGCTTAAAATGGGTTATATATGAGGTTTTGACGAACATTTTATGAAAAATATGACGTTTGATCAAACAAGAAAGTTTTGTTTAATAATATTATAAGTAAAGTACATTATTTATTATGTATATAAATGTGTCGGTCTAAATGAAATATTTGTTTTGAAAAATAAACCTTCCGTTAATTTAGTTTAAGGAAATTTTACACAACCACACTATGTATTTGTTTAAAAGTTTACTTACTCAAATTTTAAGTGTATATGTTTTATTATATGCAATTTATCGTGACGACATAAATAAAAATGCTAGTCGGCGAGTAATTTTCAAAATACGAACAAGTAAAATGTCGTGCTGGGCCGCGTCTGGCACAAACCGAATGGACCTCGATTTTACTATTGGGTTGAGACCCAATAACAAACTAAACCGGATCCTTAGTATTATATGTGGGCCGAGTTGGCTAAAAGGAAACGGAATGGGCCGAGTGGCCCGATAAGCAAATTCACTATACCTTCAGTTTTTGGAAGTTTTGTTTTTGTACAAGTAGTTTTTTTTTTTACGCCAAAGAGCAAAACAAAGTTTAGAACATGAGTAAGCTAAAAGTTAACCACATGATTTTTACGAGTCCTTGACTTGGGCTCTCGACACGACTATCACCAAGCAAGAGTTCGGTTTACGGGGAATCTAGCTAAGCTAGTGAATTCAACTTAACGGAATACAAGCCGAAGCGAGTAGCCAAAATACTAGTGTTTCAAAGCCGAAAATAAATGTACTAAATAGACATCCAAAAGCTTTAGCCAAAAAAATTTGTCTTATAATCTAATAAATTTTAAACTCACTATTTAGACTTAATTTCAAAACATAATGATCTTTCTTTTTCTTTTTCTTGCTACTGTGTCGACAACAACAACAAGATCAAATCAACAACACATTTTTTTTTATTTCTTTTTTTACTAAAAGTTAACCATCAATATTGTCATATCATTAATATCTCAATTATTCAATAGGAATGAACATAATTAAAAATATCAATTCGAAATATATCAAAATTTAAATAACAAATTAATTCATTAACAATTATTATTCTTACAAGAGATATAATGATGGGTCGAGTAGGGTGACGAAACAACACGAAAATCTTCAATTGGAGAGGCTCGGGTCGAATTGGAACAATTAGTTCTTGAAATAGCTTCCTCTTTCACCCAAGAACAAAACCCCTAAACAAATTTTTAAAAGCCCTTTGATTTGACCAAACCCTAATTTTTCGAATTGAATAAGAAGTTGATGAATTATTCTTCTGATCTTGAATCCTTTTATAGGAGATGATTTAGGTTGGAGAGAGTGACTAAATTGAAAACCCAAAACATGTTTCTTTCTTCTTTGAGCATTCCTTGTCTCGTATTGATTCATAGGTGCCACATATGTGCTCTAGTGTATAGCCTTATAGGTTAGAAGATGGTGACGGATCATAGCCTGATGCGTAGGAGGGGGAATCAAGGGACAAGAGTCTTGAAAAAAGTAATAGGCGTGCGTTTGGTTTTGCAGGTAGAGAAGACAAGAAAAAAAGAATCTGGTAAGAGATTGGGAGCGTGAGGTTAGGAGAGATATATTAGGTTTATTATTATTTTTTTATATTATTAATTGGGTATTGTGTACCTCGTACTGTATAATTTGTTCCGTAAATGATAACGTTTCTTTGCGTAAAATACTTTCCGATTATCCGTAAATTATAATTTTTATATTTTTGGAAACGTCTTGACGAGTGAATTAATATGTATTATTATTGTCTTGACATTAGTAAATAAAGTTCGCGCCAATACTATCATGGTGTCAGTACGCATGCGGTGCCGGGACATTAGAAACACAAGATAACTTCTCGTTTAAGAGTTATAGTGATCAGAAAATAATTAACTCGCATATACTGATATAAATAATAGTCGGGAAATTGACGGATTGCCACACTGAACCTGGGACAGTGAAAAGAGACACCTTGAAATCAGGTACTTCTGCATCCTGTAACTTATCCCGTGTTGTCCTGAATAGCTGCACTAAAGCGTTGTTGTGATCAAGGAAGTGTATAAGTCCTTCGACAATGCTCCTATCGAAGACCGTTTCCGCATCCCTGCCAAAGTTAGCCAGCCTGTTGTCAACCTCGTGATAGGTATCGTAAATATACAATTGAAGGAACCTTGGGTCTTCACCCGCAACGGACACATGCGGCCAATCCTATGGTATATATGACCGAAACCTTAAAAATGTACAGACCTCTTCCAGTATTAATGGTATCGTCTACAGATGCCCCTAACGATGTCATTGCAAACATTTGATTATAGCCACGTATATTGGCCAAAAAGTGTGGGTTCTGGAACAGGGAAAGTATGTACTGCGGATAATCCCGGGGTACAAACAACCGAACCTGACCGCCCATGCAACACCTATTGTATAACGGACCCGATGACCGTGTGGAATGGGTAAGTCGTTCCTCATACCAAAACAGGGCGTGCGCTTTCTACAAATGCAGGCACATGAGCCAAACCTCTCATACTGCAACGGCGCACCTGTAACATAAGAAAATGGTAAGTCATGTATATCGTAAGGTCTAACGATTACCATAAAGGCCATCGAAAATACCTCGATGTGGCGGGACTCTTGTATGTCCATCGAGCACGTTGGTTTGAGCTACATGTGACGCATTATTTGGATAGGTATTAGGCCTCCGTCTAGAGGTGCCTGTATACGGAAAATGCAAGTATCAGTTATAACTGTTACCAACATAGGATTCTGGGAACGCCACACATACAAACATGGGGTATCATAGCGAAACCCATTGTGTCCTTACCACGACGGCATGAGCGTGAACTACCGGCAGGCGAACTCGTCATAACAGGCGGCACATTAGATCCGCTACCTGTTGGAGACCGACACACCTCGTGTATACGTAGCGGGATATAGGAAAAACGTGTTGCATACATAGAGAAGGTACACGATAGTTAGGAAGCAAGCGACAAAACGCATAATACACCCGAGCAACCAACACTGCCCGCACGAAAGCCGTTAACTCACAATTCTCAAGGGACGTCGCAGTGTCCTCAAGCTGATCAGGAGCCGTGGATGGACCAACGACACCTGTCAGACGCCGGGCATTGGCAGCCTGTGGTTGCTCATCGAGCGGGCTGGCCACCACACCTTAAAAAAATGACAAAAAGACTGGCATAAGGAAACGGCAGCCTATATTTTTATGTTCACATACCAACGAATCCACGTCTGATAATGTAAAATTTAGAGGTTATCGAAAAGAAGCTTTACGAAGAGCACCTCGTTGCCTTTTCCTGCTAGTTTCCGCACCAACAGGTGGCCATTCATAGACCGGGTTGGTGTCACCAATGGCTTCCATATCAACTGGGGTAACCGTTGCAGCCTCAAAATCCAAATTCAAAGGTCCTGAGGCTGTATGAAAGCACAATAACAGGCTAATGCAGCCGAACAGGTTTCTGGACGACATGAAACCACATGTAACATAAGCAAGAAAGGGCACCTAACTGACCCGATAGAAGGAGTGTCCAAGAAAAATGGTCCTGCAAGAAAACCAACAAATGAGTCCTTATTAGAAACAATATGCCACAAAAAGCTGCAAGCAGTCAAAAGATAAACAAAACCATTACCAGAGTCATTCAATCGCGGTTTCTTGGCCACCGTTCCGCTAGGATCTACACCAGCCATACTACACTTACGTTTACCACCAGAATAGTCAGCTGGCGGTAACTCCCGACCTTCGGCAACTTCCATAACCGACTGATTGGCAAATGCCATGCACTCAAAATATGTCCCAAAAGGCCCAGAATTAGGGTCAACCAAACGACCGGCGTTGTTAACCGCCACATCACCAACCACACGGCGTACATCAGTACCCGTAACCAATGCACCAACACCATCGGACCTATTACCGGTAACGCTAACAACAGCAGGACATGCATGAGGGTTAAGTAAAGTGTCCCGAACCGTAGTTCCTGCACCATGAACCGAAACCGATGGTCCATCACCATCCAGCCCACCACCAGGAACACTAACACCCACCCTCAAGTCAACATTCTTAGGAACGGCTATTCTTTTGGTTTTCATGCTTAGGAAAAGGAATGCAAGTGAAAATGCAACAAAAAGAAAAGGACAAAAGAAAAACACAATGGATAAACGTTTGAAAACCCTTGGACAACCATGCAAACATCGGCATAAGAACGTCAGTACCATCATAAACAAAGACATGAAAAAAGGTTAAAAAAACACATGGCACACATCCACATAAACACAAACAATAGAATAACATATCCTACAAAGATGGCAACACATAAAAATTCTGCACAACATACCAAACCTAAGATGAACAACACATGCAACATGCACGTACAATATCCAAGGACCATCAAACACATATAAAAGGCAACATAAGAAAAGCAACAAAAGTAACCATCAAGATTGGGGATCTGCATTCCCTACCTAACACATTGCACCAAAGTTTCTTCAGCCGGAAGAAAGTATACGAAACGACAAATAATCGAGAATATATATGAACGGAACGAAACCAAAGAAACCCACACTTACTGGACCAGGCCCAAGATGGGAAAAAAAGTGAACGGCCCAACATGTGAAAAAGGCAGCGAATATAAAATGATAGTTTGCATGACCTCTCCGCCATTAGGATATATATAAATAATAATATTTAATTTTTAATTATATTTTTTTTCTCATTCCTCATTTCTTTCAATTCTTTCTCAAAATTCCAATAATCAAATCCCACCTACAAACCAAACCAAACGCACCCTAAATTCATCCAACGGCAGGCACACTGGTCATTCATACTAATCCTTCTTCTTCTGTTGTAGTCTTACAAAGCGCTTCGCCCACACTCGGTACCAGTAAGTTATTTATTATGTTTAACGAGGAACAAAGAAGCTAATGAATAGAGTAGGTTTATTTTTTTATGAGTACCAAGTGTTTGATGAAATTCCCCAATAAGAGAGTTTTTCCACTATTTTAGGCTGACTTGATTATGCACATTATGATTTCAGTTGATGTTTTTTTTTTCAGGCTGGTTTCTTAATAAACCTTGACTGCCACCTATGAAATTTGTAAGATTCTTGTCTCTCAATCTATTTGTGTGTATTGCAGATGACATTCATTTCTCATGTTAATAGATACCGTCTGTCTGTGCAGACAAGTTTAAGCCAATCTGGGGGTTACAATCTTCCAGCATGCAACATACTCAACCTATGCGGCTTCCAGATCTTGTTTGATTGCCCTCTTGACCTATCCGCTCTAACAATCTTTTCCCCGTTATCCACTACTACTAATTTATATGAAAACCTTCATCAACAGAAGCTGCTCGACAACAACAACTTAATACCTGTAGAGCCTTATTATAAAACTGTTGAGGGATTGCATCTATGGGATGTTTCTCTCATTGATGTTGTGTTGATATCCAGTCCAATGGGAATGTTGGGGTTGCCGTTTCTTACTCGTGCTCAAGGTTTTTCAGCTAAGGTATCGAAAATCATATTTTTTCTTACTAGGGTGTTTATGGATGTTGGGTTTGAAAGCGATTATCAGAATCAGATATACAGTGTTTGGATATGCTTCTTGTGTTTAAAGTAGTAGGATATCATTATATTTAGATGTTTGAGTTTTTTTTTTTCTTTTGATTAGTTATGAAATTAATCAATATATTGACAAAATGTGTGACCTAATATGAAACTGATTATTCAAAAGCGGAAACTATTTGTCCAAAACATATTGCTGCTTGTAAGATTAATATTCCTTACTCTTAATTTTACCAGATATATGCAACTGAGGTGACTGCGAGGCTTGGTCAGTTTATGATGGAGGATCTTGTTGCAATGCATATGGAATTTAAGCAATTTTATGGACCCCAAGAGACTAATTTTCTTAAAATGTTTAATTGGGAAGAGCTTGAAGCGCTTCCACCTGCACTAAAAAAGATACTTCTTGGTAAAGATGGGACAGAACTTGGAAGTTGGATGCCATTATACAGGTAACATTGCAACATTCATAAAGAGTATTAATGTATTATATAAGTTGCATTACATAGTTAAAAGATACAACTCTATTTTTTTGTATCTAATAAATTAATGTATTGGGAATATGAACAAAATATAATCCCGTAAATCGTTGTTATATACGCCACGGTAACTTAGAAAGTATCATAGTTATCATACTTAACTAAGCAAATAACATAGTTTCCGTATGCTCACAAACTATGTTAACTTGCAAAAACAATAAGAACACAGTTTCTGTATCCTCAAAGCCATGGTATCAGCAAAAACATTGATAACATAGTTTCCGTATTAGCAGATATTGTAGCAAATTGTCATATTTGAGGCCTGAAATTTCATGATCAGGTGAAAGTATATAATTTTGCGTTCAAAAAACTTGTTGATTTTCTTAAATTGGTGTGGTATACAATTTGGTATAGTGTATAGCGTTGCTGCTGTTTGCAGCAGGCCAACATACTGCAGCAAGAACAAAAATAATTTTATAACTTACATTTGTTATCCTTCAACATTTTATACTTTGGAAATTGGTCCTTTCTTAATGTTTCTTACAACCTTGCAGCATATAACATCCCTGCTGTCAACAGCAGGGATCATTTTCCCTTTGGTATATCATTACATAGCTCTCTAGCCTCTTTCATATAATATAACGTTACTATGAAATTTAAAAACCAGATAGGAAAGTGAGTCTGCTCTTGGATTGGCTGCATCAAAATAAACACTGGCTTTAATATTTTGAATGCTTATGAACTCACTAGTCACTACAGTCTCAATTTTTCAATTTATTTATTTTTAAAGATGTTCTTTTAGTTCTTGTGCTAAATTTATATCTTGTCCAAAATTAAATCAACAAGTCTTTAAGTTCTTTGCTGTGACGATGCAATGTATCCATTCTCACATAATTTATAACCAATTCTTACATAATAATGGTATATCACATAAATTTTTCTGTGCATATCCATGTAAGGCAAATGTATTGCCGAAATAAGTATGCAAGTTGATTTATGTATCACACCACACTTAGTTTTTTAATACTTCAACTATCCACTATAACTTGAAGCTGCTTCCGAGTCTCTGTTATTTATTTTGTAGTGTATAAGTAACATACATATGTTTACAAAGAACTAACTAAATATTCTTCTCAGTGCAGCTGATGTGAAGGACTGTTTGCGAAAAGTTCAGACTCTTAAATATGCAGAAGAAGTTTGCTATAATGGCACTTTGCTCATAAAGGCTTTGAGCTCAGGTCTAGAAATAGGTTCATGTAATTGGAGTCTTAAAGGTCCAAAAAGGAATATTTCATATATTTCAAGCTCTGTAATCTTGTCTGGAACTGCAATGGATTTTGACTTCCATTCTCTCCAGGGGAGTGATGTACTTATATATTCAGATTTTTCTTCCTTGAACATGGCCAATTGTGTTGAAAATGAGAATAGTGTCTTTGCTGATGTTACCACGAATTGCTTAACTAAGAGGTATGGTTTTTATTTAATCTATTTGGTCTCAACATCAATAATTTCTGATTGTTTCTATGGTTAGAGATGGTAATAGAAGATTATTATCTCAGATAGGTCGAATTCCCACAATGTGTTTTTCTGATGCTTAAAACCATCTTATCCAAAGATTAGGCTTTTTTTTCAAGTATTTTAGTTTTTGTAATCGCATCTCACATATTTCTTATTAAAAGAAAATCATAGCAATTTCGAGTCACCCCGTGTTGATGCCATCATTACTAAAGAGGTTTCTGATCTTAATTTGCAAAGACACCTTATAAGTCAGTTACGTCATAGATTTTATTTTTCTGTTGCACTTCATATCCCCCCCCCTATTTATTTAGTGTCTTTGAAGTACGACAGTGATCTTAAATTTGAATTGATATCTTGCAGTGACAATACATATACGATGGAACTGAATAGCTGTTCGTTGCTGAATTTTGAAGAGAGTTCAGAAGAATTGGAGAAACTGAACTTCATATGTTTGTGTTCATTAGATTCTGTGAAATCTGGTGGTTCTGTTCTAATTCCCATTGGAAGGCTTGGCGTAGTTTTGCAGCTTCTAGAGTTATTTGCTTTGCAAATTGAATCGTCTGATGTGAAGGTAATTTATTTCACTTGTTAATGTCAAGCGCTGACTCTAAAAAATTTATTTCAAAAATGAGTTTAAAAGAACATTCAGATTGCTGTCGGTCTTATCTGAAATAGGTCTATTGAAAAAATAACAGTAGTTAAAAGTGGGATGGCCTGAGTGGATCAAGCAGGTCGAAAGGTGCCTAAAATCTTTTCTAAAGTATCGTTTTATTTAAAGATATAGATTGTTGTTAACATTGTTTCCCACTCAACAGTAAGTAACACACAATTATTTGGATGTGTATATTTCTAGAAATAATGGACATAAAGGGTTTGAAGGCATGCCCAACCTGATCCAGCTTGTTTGAACAATATTTAATTAGGATTTGTCTAAGCTGAATCCTTTTTTGTGTGTTACGTGTCCTTTTCGACCATATTGCTACCACTACTTTTTTATATACAAAGCTGGCATATATTATTTGGTCAACTGCTTGGCTATCACTTTAGAACCAATCCAATATGATACCAATTTTTATAGGCTTATTATTAGTTATTGTTGTACTGAACCTGTTTTGAAAGTAGAAAAAATATTAAATAATTAGATCTTGTGGTTTTGTAGGTTCCAATATTTATCATCTCTAGTGTGGCAGATGAATTACTCGCTTACACTAATATTTTACCAGAATGGGTATGCAAGGACCGACAAGAAAAGGTAATACTCATGTGATCAGATGTTCAAACTTAATTAAAGCTGATTAGTATTTCAAAAATACTTACATCTGTATTTGTTATAATTATGTGGTCTTGCAGATGTACTCTGGCAAGCCTGTTTTTGCCCATGAGGAGCTCATAAAAGAGAAAAAGATCCACGTGTTTCCCACAATTTACTCGCTTGAATTGTTGTAAGATATTAATTTAATTATTGTATTTATCTTATCTACTTCCAGAGTTGTATCCATAGTTCCATACTGCCAACTCATCTACTTGGAGTAGGGTTTGACACATTTAGTTGTAAACGGGTCAATTTGGGTTATGTTCAATCATTAACAGGTCAAATGGGCCAAGTCAATTCTATTGCTAAAATGGAAACTGGTCAAAAGGGTTAAAAACCCGCCCAAAGACTATTGTTAATGGTTCCAACCTCCTCAGTTGCTTTGACGTTTTGATAATAATTGTTTTGTTATCATGTTTAACGCAATTTATCTATAATAATTAAAATAAAGGACAAGAAGTATTTGAGTCAAGTGACCCGTGCCAAAAATAACCTGTTTTGACCTGGACCAGTTACCCAGCTTGTCTATCACCGTAATTTGGACTATTTGGCATGTTTTATATGTTGACGTCTAGTTTCACTTTTATGTATACAGAATGATGTGGCAGGAACCATGTATAGTAGTTTGTCCTCACTGGAGCTTGCGGATTGGACCTACTGTACATTTACTTCAGCGTTGGCATGGGGATCCAAACTCACTTCTAATTCTGGAGGTTCTTTTCTTCTATTTCTTCTCATTTATGTAACATTTATTTTGATCTATTTGTTTGTATAGGCCATAGGCGTCTAATATAAACCATCAATTGCTTTCAGGAAGGATTAGACTCTGAGCTTGCACTATCGCCTTTTAAGCCTTTAGCAATGAAGGTTGTGGAATGCTCGTTTGTTTCTGATATAAAGTAAGTAATACATCAATTCCTTATGGAAATTATTTGCTTTTGTTCTAATTTAATAGTTGATGAAACTGAGAATATCTTTTGATTAGGAACGTTATCCATACATGACAATGTATATGTTATGTAAAAGATTAATAAATAATTTACGCCAAAATCTTCTTGTTTCAAAAGTAAGGTTATATCATTTGTTAACTAAACTAGAAAATATGAGTAAGCTTTCTTCACTACATGATTTCAGACTTCTGCTCGCAATGAAATCTTGAAGTTCAAACCAGATCTTTTGTTAGAAAAGCGTGCATCAGGCGCGCCTGAGGCGTGATGCGATGCGATGCACTACCCTATTGTATCAGACACCCTAATGCGTTGCAATCACGGGATGCGTGGTGAGGCGCGCGCATCCGGCACGCATCAGCTGAGAAATTACAAGGTTGATTAAACTAAAGTACCAAACCACACAGACCTCTATATATACGAGTAATGCAACTCAATAAGCAATTTATCAATAAGATCTTATAAAACCAACTAAATTTTTTATGGGGGTAACAATTTTTTAAGTCTAAATCAGATGATGGTATCATACTATCATACTCACACACTAGCTTCACCAAAAGGCCTTTGGTGCAGCTGTATCCGTGTGAGAGTTCTGTCCCCAAACCAAGAGATTGTGGGCTTAAGTCTAGTCAGAGACAAACGTGTGTGTGATGTGGTTGTGCGAGAATGTATGTAGTATAATGGGTGTGCGAGTTTGCCATTCACGAAAAAATTAAAGTAAATAAATGAATAAAACATTAGTAAATAAATAAATCTTACACACTAGTTTCAACGACTGTTGGTATTAAGCATGTGATCACCTTTCCGTTCGTATATTTCATTAGAGTTCTATGATTCAGAGTATCCTTTCCTATTTGATCCCTCGTTGCAGCGAGACCCTAAGAAAAAACTGACAGTTTTATGCAATTTTAAGTCACTTGAATCTTTATAGTGATTTTTTTTTTTGTTAAGTGACAACCTCCTATTGCAGGTTAGAGAAGGTCCCACAATTGCTTAAACTCCTTCAGCCAGAACTGATCTTGGTAACAATTTTTTAGCACGCTCTTATTTTTATGCGTAATTCTTAGAGGTGGCAATTCCAGAGATTTGGGTTGTGTTTTATCTCAAATGCCCAAACGCGTTAAATTGAAGAATTTAGCTTGAACGGGTCAATATTAAAGTCTATTTTAATAGCATAGCCTCTTGAATCCGTCTAATAAAGTATTAAGATTATCATAATAATATTGGTTGACTTTCTGTATAAAATACCAACATACTTTTTCATTTATCCAGTTTAGTCATTGTACTTTTTATGTACATCTATGTGAGTAAAAGATGGACATGAATATAGCTCATGTTGTATGGCTTTAAAAAATTATAATTCTTATATGGCTCTAAAATTTTATAATTCTTATAATAAATTGAGCTTTGAGTATAATGTTAAATTCTATATACCAATGTTAAGATCACATATAAAAAGATAACCAAAACGGGAGACAAAGCCGTCGTTTGAACTTAGAACATCTCTAAGTTAGATGTACAAAACGTACAATGACTGAAACGAAGGTTGGTATTTTGTGAAAAAAAACGTGTTGTTTTTATAGTCATCATTAGCTCATTAATTATTAATTATTATATTGTAATGTATGAACAGAAAGTGTTTGCGTGTCTACTAAATATGACCTGTACTAAAATGACGGTTCCAACCCCAATCTGTTTTGACCCATTATGCCACCCATCCAGCTTGCAACCTCTAGTTATTCTCATTGAAATCGGTCTAACACTTGCTACTATTCTTAATCAACAGCTTCCAGATTACACAAAACCATACTTTAATCCTTCAGGTGAATCATTGGCGTGTCTATTTTACACTGAAAATGAAACTTTTCGTCTGCCAAGTTCAAAGAATCTTTCCCAGTTAAATATTGCAGCAGACTTGGCCTCAAAGTTGACTTTCTTGAAGATAAATGAGGATTTGACCATTTCAAGATTAAAAGGTGAACTCTTTGTTTATCAAGGGAAACACTATTTATCTGCAGAGGAACACGCAGTGTTTTCAGAGATGAGGCCTTTGGTGCATTGGGGTAAGGTTGATTTAAATAGTCTCTCGTTTGCATTAGAGAAGAGTGGAGTCAAAGGGTCAATTGAAAAAGTAAATATTGAGGATGGACACGCATCTAATGTGTTGCATGTATTTGAGCCTGCCAATGCTTTAATACAAGTTCAAGAAACAAGTACTGTTATTAGTACTTGTGATGAGAGTTTAGCCTCCCTTATTTCTGATGCAGTACATGGTATTTTGAATGGTGTTTGAGGTCGAGAAATTACAAGTGTTTTGCTAACTTAAGACGATAGGAAACTTGATTTCTGTTTGTAACTGGGTAGGTTTTGTATAAAACGCAAATGGTGCTAGCTATTATCAGATAAAGTACTTTTGTTTGGTGTATTTGAAATTTTGAACTATGCTTTACTATTAATTTTTAGGTTTGCATAAATAGACACATACAAATATGCATGTAAAATATTGAATTTAAATTAATTATTTGGTCACACAAGCAACAAGAGTAGTAACAGAAGCTTTAAACAACACATATGACACAGATGTCTTCAAATGTTAAACCCAGAAAATTATGGCAGTCTCTGAAACTTGAACTTTGGATATTGATGATGTGCACTAGTCTTCCTTCCCAAGCAAAGTTAAAAGAAACCTCTTGTAATCTCCTGAGGTTTCTTTCGCTACAGCCTGATCAAGTGGTACACTGTTCCTCTTGTAGTACTGCTCCATGATCTCCTTCAAGTCTTTCTCTGCTCGAGTAACGATCACTCGAGTAAATGCATCTTCATTGGTCCCACTCTTTTTTATTGCATTAGGGATCACATACAAGATTGTATACATACACAAGCTTATTGGAGAGCTGTATGCAGCTTGTAGAATGTGTAATGTTAAAATGTTCTTGGTGTAATTAAACAGCTTGTATGTGTAATGTTAAAGTTATAACAATTTTTTTTATAGAAGTAATTAAGAACAAAATTAGAAGGGCAAAAAAGTTGTTTCAGTTTACCCATATAGACCCGATTTATGTATGCAGAACTAATTAGACTCTTATATAATGGACTTGTTTGCTCGAGCATGGATACATGATTATTCAATTTTATTTACCATAACTGTTAAAACATTTATGATCTCGGTAATTTCAGTAACTATAGACAGCTCAATTCTTGCAACTAACCTAGGAATTTTGACACAACTTTTACAAAATTGCAAGTTACAATGATGTCATCTAAGGCACGGTTTTATCTGCTTGAAGACCCGACAATCAGTCAACGAACCATAATGGAAGATTTATGAAACCATTATACCGTATCAATCTTCTCGCACATCTTTTCCTTCGGTTCCTTTTGCATACAATGCACTAGAAGCTGCTGGTTGATGAACCGGAAAATGAGTTTGTGAATCTTCTATGTTATCGTTTTCATCTTCTTCGTCGTTTCCACTATCGTATGTGTCAAGATAAACGTCTTCCCCTTCCTCCTCCTGAAGATAAATGGATTTTATTATTTAAGGAATAAATTGTAATGTACGAGTCTCCTAAACACTTTAGATAGTTTGACCTATGTGGTCAAGACGACTAATATTTCACATTTTGCATTGTCTGTTCAAAATGGTTCAAAATAACTTAAGCACAAATGCACAACGATCAAGTAGAAAGATTCCGGTTCGAACATGTAATCAGTCCATCTTATTTGGAACTTGAAAAGTAGGTATGTTCTGACCATACATAAAAAATACAACAATTACCTCACTATCCTCATCTTCAGTGGAATATGCTGCATCTAATCTATCGTATAACTCCTCGTCACCTTCCTCTTTAATAGTTGAAACATGTTCCTAAAATCATTCGTTATCACAAACAAACATCATGAGAATGCTAACATTCAAGTTAGTTAGCAAATGAATTATTAATAGACAGAATAGATCATACGATTTCAGATCGCAGTTTGTTTATTCTGGCAAGCAGAGTCGATATATGTTTCTGTAAAGCCTGTCCAACAAAGAATCAAGAAAGAATGATTATACGGAGCAATACATACACTAATTTCACCAAAAATGATTAGTGGAAAAAATAAATAGGCTATAAAGATGTATTTTGTGAAATGCCTATGGATGTGCGCGTAAAAAGTGATAGCATTGAATAATCAAATGAACGGAATGAAAAGATCTGGCAGTTTAAATCAGTGTTGGAATTTCAAAAACTGATACCTCTTGTCGTTGAAGCTCAATGGAACGCGCTAAGGCCTTCCTCTTTGTTAGCAAGTTCTTTGGTCTTAATGCAGAAGGTCGTTTATAACCGTTGCCCCGAAACACAATAACTGCATATCCTTTTGAAACTTTATCAACCGATACTAATACACCACCACTTTCAGATTCAAGTGATAATGCTATATTCTTAACCTCTTCAAAATTTGTTGTCTTTACAATGATCTTCACCAACTCCCGATATTTCCAATGAAGATGCATATTTTCCACTGTACCATCAAACACTCCACGACGACCTGCAAATAACAATCAGTTTATTTCCTGGCATAAAACTTAAAGGTAGCGAAATGTGTGGGCCCGATTGCCACAAATTTCTCTTTACAATTTTCTCTTACAGATTATTTGTGTAAAAATAATTTTAAAAATAAAAGTTTTTTAATAACAATAATATAATTCTTTTTTTTTTTTTTTTTTTTTTTTTTTTTTTTTTTTTTTACCAATTCTAAGTAAATGGGTCTAAATTTCAACCTCTAGAAAAATGTTAAGTGAAAATCAAGAAGCTTATTTAGTTACCAAGTAGCAAGAAAGCTTTCATCCTTAAACCAAGCTTCCTAAACATAAATCTTTCCTCATCAGTGATGCTATCTGGATCTGCTGGACGATCTACTGGATTTAGAAAGGCTTCTACTTTAGATAAGGCCCGTTCGGCTTTCATTAGTTTTCTGTCAGCCTGCAACAAAGTGGTGATGTGTTTTATGATGAACCTGATAAATTAACAGTTGTTGATTTTTTGAACCAGTGTACTTGGATTTTTTGATGCAGCAAAATCATTGTCTTGTGAAATCACATCTTTGATAGCAAAATTAGTAGATCAGGTGGATTAGGACATTGGGTAACATATCAAAATGGCTTCAGTAAAAACAAATACTTTTTAATACAAGTCAACATGGTTGGGGTTGACCCACCTACAACTCTTGACCGATTTGACCCATTTCATTGTTAAGAGTTTCAAAGACCCTTTGGAGATATAAAAGAGCCCAAACGGACCCATTTTTTATTAACTGACCAAAATTTGGCCTCCAGCTTTTCGCGAATGAGCAATTTTTGAGAAAAGTGAAGTAGAATGGTTTCCTTCGAATTTTAACAGGAAAATGGTTAGTTTCTAACGAAAAACAAATTAATGGCTCAAAAAGTCAATAACCAGATAAGAGACAAATTTAAAAATGAGTATAAACTCATTTTTCAAGATACTCACGAAACGAAGCTTCCTTTCGAGCTTTCTTATAATGTCAGCCTGTCTAACTGCTTCTGCTTCTTGAAGAACTTTTTTCTCGTGATCATCATCAAGTGTTTTTCCCCACCTGGCATTCGCATCAAGAGTCTCTCCAAGTGTACCTGCAGAGTGGTCTTGTGTTTCAACTCTCGGTGTGATAAAAGTTGATGCTCGTAAGCGAGCCTGCTCTTCATCGTCTTGTAAAGATTTTGCCAATCTTTCTTTTTCTAATAACACTTCTGAAACATTGGGTGACAAGAAATCTTTTCCTCTGTAGAACACCAAAAAGTCTTTGTTTCTTGAGAGAAGAATGCCTCCGGTCAATTTCTGCGTATAATTAACACACACGATAATGAATATATTATCCTTCATAGTTTAATTAAGACTGCAAATTAAATAGTTATTTGCTATCATGTATAGTTCGAGACTTTTAGTAGTAAGGTCCACAAGACAATGAAACACAAGTGGCGTAAACATGCATTAAAAGAACCATATCAACATAAAATCACCATATCTATCATTTGTATTCATTTGATATGGTATTCGTCAAGTACCTTAATATCTTCAGCCATTCTCTCACTTGTAGTTAGCTGGACACCACGTTTTAGTGCAACCTTTGCAATCAAACTCCTTTCCCACAATTTGATTATCGCTGCCGCCAAACCTTGATGCTGTCTGCTTCTACCTAGTCATGCAAAACAATCAGATATGTTACACAACAGTAGGCACCATTTACTTTAATTGTTCTTTATTCACTTGTGACACACCATATCTATTTCTAGCTATTGTAACTGTATAAACACGCCGCTCTAAATGGTCAGTGGCACAGACAAACAGAACTTAAAATCTTATATGTATACTATAAACCGAAGGGAAACCAATTAAATGCTAACGCGTTATACCTAAAGCAAAATGTGGAGGAAGAAATCTTGCGAGCCTTCTAAGATTAGTAGCCTCCTTTGACACGAGTGTAGCTTTTACACCATATGGAAGTATTCTGAATGGTGGTTGGTACCCGGGAACAATTCCCGGGAGTAAATCTGCATCAACAGGTAATGGGTCACTCCCGGGCCAATCCGTGTATCTCGGGCCTAACCCCTCCAAGAGTTTATCCACTTCGTTTTCATAGTTCAGCTCTTCTTTTATTTCAGTATCTTCTGCATCTAATTCATACACTTGTGATCCGTCCACTGAAGCAGCAGTAGCAGCATCAGCATTGGAGACCGATAAATTTTCAGATATTTCCTTGTTATATTCACGTTTTCTTTGTTTTAAAGATGGATCTTGGTATCCTACGCCCCTATAGAGAGCCACGGTACTTCCAGACCTCCAAATCACCAACCCCCCGGTCCTCATCTAAATAGTAAAGGGATGATATCAGCAGAAACATTATAATAAGAAATAGAACACATGTAGCTTCATAAATGACGTTGACACAGCATGAAGTTATCAAGTAAAATAAATGAACGAGTAAAAGATGACAATATTGACAACAAACAAAATAACATAAACTCGAGCAGGTCTACTAAAAAAATTCTACATGAGTGTCCACCCCTGCTCATACACAGACATGTGTGTGTATACAGAACAAACATATACTACATCCTAAATTTAAAGAATTTATGATTACCCGTATCCCCATATTATGTGCTTGTATCCTTGAAACATGGTCCTATACTCAAAGAATCTTATTGGGGTGTTTGGCATGGTGTCTTGAGAGTTTTTATCAAGTTACCGCATTTCAGTTGACATATAATGTGTTTTGAGTGTTTGGGTATAGCAAAACCGATCATTGTAAGTTAGGGGTCAAATAATAATTTAGAAGTAGCTACACCAAAAGCAATTTTGATTATCTAATAATTTACAACTCGTTTCACATGTAAAATCCTTAAGTAACTACAATTTTCCAAACACTCAAATAGCTCATTCTCTGATTATATCAACTGTATACAACAGAAGCACATCAAAGCACTAACTCGCGCAGCACCTTATGTTAAAGCTAATAACCTCATTTTAAGTATTCTATATCACATAATCACTTTCAAAACGCAACATCAAACACCCCTAAAACAATATCAGTCTTTATTCTTAAAATTGCATAAGTAAAGCTAACATAAAAATGTTTTAAGAAACTCACCTCTAATATCTCATGCATCCGTTTCATATTCAACGCACCGCTTCCTTCAACTTTCAACTTAACCACCTCCGCCGATTTCCACTTATCCTTAATACCAGCCACCATTTCCCTCGTAACACCAGCACCCGTAATCCTCATCTTATTCTTCAACCTAAACGCCAAATTCCTCAATCTCCTCAACTCCGACTCCGGAAGAGTCAACTCTGCCACACACGTCTTACTTTTCAACTTCACCGAATTCCTCTTCTCACCATCCTCCACTCCCGGCTTCTCCCACGGAAACCTCACTTTCCCATCACTCCCCCTAAACACATCTTCCACACCCAATGGCGTATCCGGCGAAAACCCGCCTCGCGCATTCGGCAAAACACCTTCCTCAACATAAAATATATCCTCAACTGACCCCTTTTCAATCCCTTCATCATTCTTTTCCTTAACATCATCAACATACCCAAATTTCTTTAACTTTCTAACTATCCTATCCATTGTACTACCATTAGTACTATTACTACCACTACCACTATCACTATCATCATCACTATAATTTTGATAAATTAATGCTTTTTCAGGCTTTTTAGGATGATTTTTCAAATGGGTATCATCCCATTTATCTAACCAGCTATTTTTTGCAGCATAACTAGCTTCATTTTTGGTGTTTTTAAGAACAAGTTTTGATATTTTTTGTGGGTTCTGGTTTTTATTATTGGTGTCATAATTAGCTATAACTTTGTGTTTCTTAAAAGGGTTATAAGAATGATACCTGAAGAAATGGAATTTGTAAACTGTGTTGTGAAATGAGTCTAAACGAGTTGGAACCAGAGCCATGAAGATAGATGGTTTTTAATCGAGTGACCGGGTGTTTGGTTTTATGTTCTTGGATTATGTGTTTTTGTTGGATATGGTCCTTGAGGTTATATTTTTTTATGACGTATAGTCTATATCCCGGTCACGGACCCGCTTAAAACCCATATTGATAAAATTCAAGACGAAATTCTGTTGATAAGCGTTTAGGCCATCGGCGCCCAAATACGAATCTATTTACTGGAATAGATATCGGATATCTCTTAATCAAGGAGATAATCATGCCTAACCGACTTAAGCGGGATACTGCAGAAGGTTGAGGAACACTAACCAACAAGGATTCCGCACGATATAAAGGAATCACATCCTCGTTAAAGGTACAATCTAAAAACCCTAACTCACCTTTAACCCTAAATCGATTCTTTTACTCTCACGGGAGGATAATCGTGGGAGACAATCCCACGGTAGCTAATCGGTGTTTCGTCTTTAGTCGCGCGTGTCTCAAGCAACAATCATTAATTGGTACGAGAACCGAGTTCCGAACAAGGAACGCCCAACTTTTGTATCAACAAGTGGTGCCATCCGTGGGACCATTCACTAGAACTAAGACTAGAATGACGAAGCATGGAAATTAGCGATCGTAAACAGACCTTCTGGGAAAGAAGCCGCACATCGGTTCGCCTTCAAGCGAGACTCTTGGGACAAGATCGCTAAAACAAGGGATCAAGCCAGACGTGGTCTTCCTCCGGTGGAACCGCCGGGGACAACCCAGCCACCACAACCACCACTAACGCAGCTGATCCATCACAGACCGTTTACCACTCCCTTCAATCGGTGCTGTAGATCGACCGACAAAGGCACCATATGCACCGGATAAAACAAGGGCATAGCGGTGAAGCGAACACCCTTGCTTTAGAAGGGTCGCATCCGAAGTAACACCGCGGATTTCGTATCCCAAAATTACGAAACCTTGGCCGCTCTCATAAAAGAGGAAGCTAGAAAGAGGTCGAGTCGAAGCCTAAAAGCCCGACTCGGTTTGACTCGGTACGAAACCTCCCACCACGCCGTCGGGAGAAAGCGCGGCCGAGACGACCACCGACCCCGTGTTTAATGTAATCGGGAAAAAGGTTGAGGATGATGAGGCGTCCAACTCACAAAGACCGGAAGGAAGCGAGAGGATGAACAGCGTACACGCTGTCCACACCGCACTCGGTAGCCTCGAATACAAGATGACTTGGGCGACGATATTCCCAGTGAAAGCCCTTCAAGTACAAACTCGAGGGACATCGGCGCAAGCTACCGGCGAGGAGAAAATTCGTCCTCCGGAAATTCCTGGACAACGGGGATAGTGAAACCGACACCGAAGTCCGTAAATGATATAATGACCGGAGGATGAAGATATATCTCCCATGGCGCCGTCAAAGCGGATGCGTTCACCGACGCATCGGTGACTTCTCGAGAACAAGCGCAATGTAAAACCTATGATTTTAACAGGTGATCCGGATGATCACCTCAAAATTTTGAATCGGCGCTACAATTGAAAATCGCCACACCAGATGGTGCCACATGTTCAACTCCACATCGGTGGAAACGCGCGGAACTCGGTTCAAGAAGCTTCCACGCAGAAGCATCAATGGCTTTGAGGAATTGAGAAAGGCGTTTCACCGAACTTTACTCACGGAAGAAGTGCGCTAAAAATCTGTTGAGCTCGCCGAGTAAAGCGCGCAAGGAGAATCTGGCGCATTCATGGAACGCTGAAAGATGAATGCATGCAAGTTAAAGCATGCCCGAAGTGCTAAAGATTTACGGTTTCATGAATGGGATTAATAACCCGAACTCATCAAGAGGTTGAACGACAAGATTCACGAAACCTTCGATGAACTCATGAAACGTTCTCGGTCCTTCGTTCAAGGAGAAGCTGCCGTAGCGTATAGCAAAAGAAACTATTCGAACTATCGGTCACAGAACAACCGGGAGACAATCCACCGAATCGGAGTAGTAACTGTAATAGAGCTATCGCAATGAGGGGAATGGAAAGGATAATGACAAATACACCCCACGACCAAAACTCCCAAGGAAATACTCGCAATGTAAGGTGCGAACTTCCCAAGACCGCCACAAATGCGCACTCCGTAGTAGGGTGTCCATGGTCTGGAACTGCCCCGAACCGAACCGGAACCGAAAGAACCGAGAACCGAAAATAAGGAAAGTGGAACCAAGAACCGTCCCAAGTTTTTCGGTTCGGTTCCGGTACGGTACTCGGTTCCGGTACGGGAATTTTCGATAATTCCCATGAGTACCGAAGTGTTAAGAAAATGTGTTTGGATGGATGTGAAATTATGATACTCGGTTCGTAGAACTTTGAAAGAAGTTGACAACCTTAATAATATTCCTCAACTTGACTTACAAACAAACAAAAAACATATATCCGGTAATAGCAAACTCATTATCCACGAAAATAATTGCAAACTTATTGAGAATATTATATATCAATCATGGTGACTACCTTACAATAACTTACATGGTGCCAATATATCATGCGGTGGCGCATAATCGTTAATTGTTTCTAATTTTATCATTACATTTAATGAACAATAAATACCAACGCTTAACTACAACTTCTTGTTAGTTGTTCTTGAGCAACATAAAATTGTTCAATATGCTGCTATGAGCATATTCGATATTCCAGTTTAGAAAAACTTGCTTTCATATTGATAAATGATGTTTGAATCTTTGAATGAAATCAATGGATTAAAGGTTAAGGTTTATTGGTTTTAGGTTTATGTAGGGTTTTTCTATTTTCTTAAAAGGCCAAATACTTGCATGTACACAATGTCCCAAACAAATCCTATAAAATTACATATTTTCATAAAAGTCGGTTCTTTCGGAAAGTACGGAACCAACAGTTCCGACCGAACCGTCCCGAGAACCGAATTTTGGAATTTTAGGAACCAAGAACCGTACCATGGTTCTATTATACGGTCCCGTTCCCGTCCGGTGCAGTCACGGTTCTTCGGTTCTTTGGTTCCTCGGTTTTTGGACACCCTACTCCGGAGGATCGGCGACCGGGAATGGATAACGTGACTACCACGCACGGAAGGCCACACCACTAACGAATGTGTCCAACTACGCCACTCATTGACAAAATGGTTAAAGAGGCGATTGGACCATTTGGTTAAAAACATAAAGGAAGGAAAGGATAGGCGTAAGAGTGGGAACAAGAAAGAGACACCCAAAGACAAGGCCGACACCATCTACATGATACAATCATGGCGGTGGTCACTAGGCGTAAGGTCACCAGAGTTTTCTGGAACGAAATCTCTTTCCCACCTTAGCTCATGGACAACGCATTGGTGGAACCACTCACCATAGAGATAAGTGCGGTCACGACATCCACCGCATGTACATTGATGGTGGAGCATCTGCAGATATCATGTATGAGCCTTTGCTTCAAGCGATCGCGGACTGAAATCTGTGATCGGTTAAGCCCGGTCGAACGGCTCTAACGGGTTTTACGGTGAAAAGATATGGCCTATGGGCAAATCGATTACTAGTCGAGATCGGAAATGAAAAACGTATGCGACGGCCTGGATGGAATTTATGGTGATCAAATCTCCTCGCCATACAATGGCATTATTGGGAGGCTCGATATCGACTATGCGCGAGCCATCAACGGTAAGACGGATGCTTAAATTCGGTGGAAGGTGGTATTGTTACTCTTCACAATGCCACTATACCGCATAGAGAATGTAACACGATTGCATGCGAAACGACATCGATTCGAGCATCACATGACAAAGTTCCAAACACGAAGGTTGCAATTCACCCCGAATACCCGGAACATGAAATATCCATCGAGGTCACCGTCGGACGACGGCGAGCAGTTGTGTGTGCGCTCCCGCAAAAGAACTTGGACATTTTGCATGGGAGCCTAAACACATATTTGGGTACCACGCTCAATATGAGCATAAACCGAGAATCCGACAAGGATACTCACCCATCGCCTTGAAGAAGCGCGGCTCAGCTCCTTGCCGCGCAGCAATCTGGAAGAGGTACACAAGTTAGTAGGCGGGAATTATGCGGAAGTCTACTATCATGACCGGCTTTCCAACCCGCCATGGTAAAAAAAGAGCGATGGTAGCTGGCGGATGTGCGTGGATTTCACCGATCTTAACAAAGCATGTCCACAAGACTGCTACCCATTACTAGAGATAGACTGGAAAATAGAGTCCTTGTGCGGGTATCCATTAAAATGTTTCCTCGATGCATACAAAGGATATCATCAAATCCAGATGGCTATAGGGGACGAGGAAAAAACGGCCTTTCACACAAGCCAAGGTGTCTACTGTTACACAAAAATGCCCTTTGGCTTGAAGAATGCAAGCGCCACCTATCAGCATTTAGTAGATAATGCTTTCGAAAAATAGGTGGGCCGCAACCTAGAGGTCTATGTTGATGACCTGGTCATAAAGAGCCATACCGAAGATGAGTTAGTGCGCGATATTGAGGAAACGTTCAAAACTCTACTAGAGATCAACATGAAGTCAATCCCAAAAATGTACCTTGAGCGCTCAAGGCATGCTCCTCGGATACCGATAGAACACGAGGGCATAAAACCATGTCCAAAAACTACTAAGGCCGTCATTGAACTTCCTTCACCGCGTTGAAGGAAGTCCAATCTCAACGGAAAGTGGCGGTCTAAACAGATTCCTATCCAAGTCCGCAGACAATCATTACCCTTTTCAAAACACTCAAAAGTGTATAAAAAGGAGACTTCGGTGGACTACGGAGGCGTAAGAAGCCTTCACACGCCTTAAACAACACCGCAACGCTACCCACACTTGTTGCACCCGGACACTGGGAAGAGGCGATTATGTATTTATCTCGCAATCAAGGAGCGATTAGCGCGATGTTACGAACAGATAGGGATTCAATACAAACCCCTGTCTATTTTGTAAGCAAGGCACTCAAGAAGACGGAGATGAACTATAGCGCCATGGAAAAATTAGTCATGGCATTGGTGTTTGCTGCTAAACGGCTACGTAGGTACTTCCAAGCGCACCCAATAGCAGTAATCACAGACCAACCGATCAAGCAAATCATCTCCAAGCCTGATGCATCAGGACGACTGCAAAAATGGAGTGTGTTGCTAGGTGAGCACAACATCACCCATGACCGTGACTACAATAAAAGGCGGAATCTTGGTGATTTCATCAACGAAAAGCCGACATCGATGATGCACCCGCACCACGCACGGAGAACTACGGATCCATGGATCTTGTTCACCGATGGATCCTCATGCGTGGATGGGTCAGGAGCAGGCCTCATCCTCACAAACCCAGAAGGAATGGAATTCACTTACGCACTGCGTTTCGAATTCACAACGACAAATAATGAGGCAGAGTATGAAGCCCTACTAGCGGGACTACGCATCGCATCTCGAATGGGTGTACGCAACCTGGAAGAGAATGTAGACTCCAGACTGGTAGCCAACCATGTGCTAGGCGAGTATATAGCCAAGGAGGAAAACATGATTCAGTACCTTGAAAAAACCAAGGCAGTAATTCAAAGCTTCGACAGGTTTACCATCAAACAGGTTCCAAGAGGGGAAAACCGCAAAGCGGATGCACTAAGCAAAATCGCATCCACAAGCTTTGCGCACCTATCCAAACAGGTGTTGGTGGAAACATTGAAAAGCAAATCCATCTTAGAAATGGAAGTATCCACGGTAATAGAGGAAGACGAACCTACGTGGATGACACCAATAGTCGAATTCATAGGCAAGGGAGTATTACCCCAAGCGAGAAAGAAGCCTGGCGGATATGGCGCACGCCAAAAGGTTTGAACCGGACAACATCCTATATCGATGCTCTTTCCTGCAACCATGGCTCCGCTGTGTTGGTCCCTTACAAGCAAACTATGTACTGCGAGAAATCCACGAAGGTTCATGCAGCATGCATTCAGGACCACGGTCAGTGGTGGCGCGCGCTTTACGGTCAGGCTATTATTGGCCCACCATGCACCGCGATGCGCGGGATTTGATAAGAAAGTGCAGCGACTGCCAAGTCCACAAACCCATTCCCCGCAAACCACAACAGGAGTTAACACCAATTACGGCGCCATGGCCATTCCATAAGTGGGGTATTGACATTGCAGGTCCTTTTCCTGTTGCAGCAGGAAGTTTAAAGTTCCTCATAGTTTCCATAGACTACTTCACCAAGTGGATCGAAGCAAATGCAGTGGTAACAATCACTAGCAACCAGGTGAAGCGCTTCGTCTGGAAAAACATTGTATCCCGCTTTGGTCTACCTGGTGAGATCATCTCGGACAACGGGAAACAATTCTGCGACAACCCTTTCAAGGACTGGTGCGAGAAGCTAAACATCACACAGCACTTTGCGTCAGTAAAACACCCACAAACCAACGGCCTAGTTGAACGTGCGAATCGAAGCCTGGGTGAAGGAATTAAGGCACGTTTGGACAAGCACAAAGGAAGATGGGTGGAAGAACTTTCACATGTTTTGTGGGCGCGTCGCACCTCAATCAAAACCAGCACGAGATACACTCCCTTCTCTCTAGTCTCACGGACGGAAGTCATCATACCACCAAAATCGAATGCCAACTATCCGCACTACGGAAATTAATGTGGCAACCAATGATGACGAGAGGCGTGTCGACTTAGACACCTTTCGAAGAACGCGCGAACGCCAGCCCATCCGGGAGGAGAAATCAAAGTAGAGAATGAAAGGATACTATACGCTAAAGTGCGCGTGTTTCATTCGGACCGGTGACTTCGTTTACAAGCGCCAATGATGCGAGCCACGCGAAGACACGGGTAAGCTTGGACCAAAGTGGGAAGGACCCTATGAGGTTCTTGAAGCCTCGGGAGCAGTAGCGTACAAGCTACGAGGCTTGGATGGTCGTGAATCGCCACGCATGGGAACATCTGCAACCTTAAGAGGTGTTACCTATAGGAACGCCTACGGCCCAGTGCATAAGCGCTCTGGCACTTTACTGAAGTGCCCAATAACTATCTATGTATTTCCTTTTGATTCCTTAGTATAATGTCTCATTTATTTCCCATAAAAACTTGCAAGTATCAATAAAACGCCGCGGTTTCTAGCTAACTCCGCGACATATTTTCATTTGTTATTTTCATATACTGTATGTCTTAACAATTTTTTATTTCTGGCCTACATGGCGTGCATGCACTACATAAACCCACGATGGTAAAAGGATAAGTTAACCTACTAAACAACTTGTTGAGTAAGAGGGTTGCAAACCCATCAACATTGGATCACGTATCCTTGTTAAACACCTTGTTCTCAAGACGTTGGAATAAGTTTGTGCGCATCTCACGACGGATGCGCAACTATGCATATGGTGCGCGTTTAACAACATAAGGATTCAACACGCTTGGTTCTTTAAGATGATATTTACAGTACGCTGCATATCACATCATACACGATTATGACACTATTACTTAGAAACTGTGTTTAAGTATACTATGATCTTCATACATAACTATGAATCTCTCACATTATTTGCGCTCGTGTACAACTTGGATACTCAGACAAATATATCTTTTACGCAAAGATAGATAGATAAGTACGCACGTCACAAGCTGCAATAAATATTAACACACATTTAGCAAAAGGAGATTTTTATTAAGGACTACGGATGTTCATAAACATAAGATCCTATATACTATTGGATCGCTCCAGTAATGAAGTTCCTACGCGGCTTGTAGCATCTACACTCTCGCTAAGCCTCTTCAACAAGTCCGAGTCTTGGCGAGACACGGTGGCAACACTCACTGGCACGCCATCAGATCTTGGAAGATGAGCTGCACCAACCCCGCACAAAATTGCTTTACCCTTAATACCTTCCCTTTTAGCAAGTCTGGTAGCATGCGCTTCCAATACTTCCTTCAAGGACATTTCTTTCTCTAAAGCAAAGGGATTCAGCATGTCCTTAGGATGAGCAAAAACAGGCACCTGCAGCTGAGAGACATCGGGCTTCAAATAATAGTCCGGTTGTGCTTTTGCATCATCAGTACGATGGCGCGCTAAGGTCAATCCTTCCATCATAACGGTTATAGGATAATCCTGGTCGCGCTCCATTTTAGCAATCATGGGATGCTCTAAAATCTTCATCTTATTCATAGCAGCAACCGGTTATCATAAGACTGCGCATCATACCCAGGAACTTTTTCAGCAGGTACCTTCAGCAAGTTAGCCTCCTGCAGCGCCTCTATAGCCTCTGATTTTCCTCTCGCCAAAGCACATTGGACTACCCCACCAAATTTGTCCACTACCTCCTTGGACTCAAGAGTACTCAGTGCAGCAAGACGCAGACCATGGCTGATAAGTCACCTGCGCTCAGAGATGGTAGACATTAGATGAGGATATAATTCCTCATCATACTCCAAAGTAAGCTTACGCAGCTTCATCTCTTGTGCCTCCAGAGCACTGCTCACAGTTGCACCAAAATCTTCCAACTACGAGGTCAATGTGTCCTTATTCTTCTCCAATACTTTAGCGCCCGGAGAATTGAAGCCTTGTACCACAGCGACTCACGTGCGCTCTTGGCTTATTTGGCCCATCGCCATTTTCTCCTCGGCACCTTACGCACACACACGCCAAACTCTCTACCTCGTACAGCACTAGCCAACTGCGCCTCTAGCAAAGCAATCTTCTCATCTTTTGAGCACCTTGGTCGCTTTCACCAAGAATCGTGCACTTTAGCTTCTCAACTATTGCGACCAGTGCGCAGACACTGTACCAACTCCTCGACCAATTGACCCACCGATGCAACCCCAAGTGGCAAATCTTCATCTTTTGGTTGAATGGCTCGGATCGCACAGACTATCCTTGGGGAGACTCCGAACTGCTGCTCAAACCTCGCATACACGGACAAAGCATTATCGGTTTCCATATACGGTTAGTGCGAAAAAAAGCATTCACAATATTACTACATGGGCGGCGACATCGGCAGACGAGTGAGATGATGCAACATCACTGGTGGATGATTCCACAGTGAGGATCACAGGGCGTTTCTTCCTCGAGGAGCTCGCGCCATCCTCTCCGCGGGATCTTTTACGCTTTAACCCATATTCCGGATCTTCTTCTTCTTCCATAGGTTGCGCCACGGCTACAGGTGGTGGCTGCGCTACGGGAGAAGGCACCCTGGGGCTTGGCACGCTAGTACCTGTTCCCCCTATATTCATCTCCAAGGTATGACCTGCAGTGGCCACTAGTATAGCTTCCTCTTCTTCTTTCAGGGGACGTGTCCCTACCTTCACCTCGACAGGCTTCGCTAAGTGCACAACGGTGAACAGATCCATCTCTGTGCAATAACAGACAACAAATAACACATGTTATATAATGCGCGAAAAGGACAGAAAGCTCTTACATTAGTTATAAAAGGGGGTGCGAGGAACGAGTACCCACCCTGGCCATTGGCGCCTAAGAAGATTGGCATCTCATCCGGCATACCAAAATAATTACGGCTGATGCCCATATGCACCAAAAATTCCTCAGGATAGGAACTAATGGGGATGCGGTTCGCGTTTATCGATTCGCATCCTCGAGAACATATGATCCGAGCACGGGCACTCATCCCCGACAGCGTTCCCGGGTATAAAAGTCATAGTGCCACGGGAAGCATGTGTCGTCTACCCAGAAAAAATGACTCCCTCCAATTTCTAAGCGCATCTAGCTTTTCAGTATAACACTGAAATCTACCCGCGCGCTTAGCAAAGGATACCCACCCATGTGACCATGTCGTGTGATAAAAGGCACGGAATAGGTGGATGGTTAGGTTAACCGCCAGCAAACGGCAGTTCACCTCAAAATTGGTAATTTTCGCCGCACCGATGCAGTGCAGCTGGGATAGGTGTAGCTCGTAATAATTTAAAACATCGCACAAAAATTGGGATAGGGGCACACGTTGATTCGCGAATTCAAAAAACCATGTGTATACCCCTATTTTCCCTTTGGGGAAATCATGTGAAAGAAATAGGTTCGAAGGAGAGATTGGTGTTCTTTGTAATTATGTTTGGCCAAAGTAATTGTTTTCGAAATAGATTCGAAGGAGAGATTTGTGTTCTTTGTAATTATGTTTGGTGATAGTAATTGTTGTCGAGATGGTGATTTAGTTGTAGATGGAGATAAAGCGGAAGATTTAAAATTTAGATTATTTTATAAATTACATGAAGTATCATTTAATTTTAAAAAATTATGAAAGATTATTTTTCAAAAAGTTGTGTATATCAAACAAAAAATATATATTTTAAGTAATTTTTTATTCAAAAAATAAGCATAATCTTATTATAAACTTGTGTATCAAACATGCTCAAAGTAATCCGTAAAGCTTAAGTTGTTATAATGAAACCCATGCATCATCGTACATGTTTTTCTTAGAGTAAAGCGTTGTTTGTTTTTTTAATAGCAGGGTACCCGCGCGTTACAGCGGCGGATACTTTGAAATAAAAAATTTCGATAAATAATGTATTTTAGTTTATTACGTTCTTTTTAACGATAAATTTACGGATATCAAGAATTTCAGATAGCCGTGCCTGTTCGGGCTCGAACCCGATGGCCGTGTGTTCCGCTCGGGCTCGAGCCCGTTGGTCTGCGCCGTTCGGGCTCAAGCCCATTGGTTGCTGTCTGCTTCGGCTTGAATATTTGTATAATGTGCTTTATTATTTGTAGTAGTGAAATTTAATGTAGGAATTGTGTTTAATTTGGTTGTACAATATGCTTGATAATTTGTATTTCTTATATATGGGGTGTTTTAATAACTGTATTAATTATATTTATTGACCAGTTAAATAATTAACTACATTAAATACCATTAATGTGGTGTTTTGTTGTACACTATGCTTCTTGTCTTGTACGTCTAAAAATTATGTGCATTAAAGTGTTTTACACTATGTTTCTTTTCATGTAAGTAGTAGTCATTATAGTCATTAATAACATTGACCACTTTAATAGCATTAATGTTATTTGTCTGAAAATAAGTCTGAAAATTACATCATGCTTATTTTGTTGTACACTATGCTTATTTTGTTGTAAATCGAAAATTGGTTGCGACTATTGTACATTGTGCTTAAATGGTTGTAATTTTGGTGATTGGGTGTTTTAATAGCATTAATGTTGTTTGATAGAATTTTGGTCTTAAAATGACACCACGCTTTATTTTGTTGTACAATATGCTTACTTTGTTGTAATTCTGAAAATTGGGTGCATTAAAGTGTTGTAAACCATGGTTAATTTTTTGTACGTCTTAAAATTAAGAGTGAGGTGCCTTCGTGCATTATAAGTAGTATAAATATAGATAGCCATTTTCCCCTCTTTTCACTTCTGTTATCCGCGGGAGGCCAAAGGTTTCTTTTGTTTTTTTCCAGACATAAATGTTCCTTTAACTTCTTTTCTCTTCTAAATTTCAGACATTATCTTTCACTTCTTACATCTTGTTTCACAAATCTTACATCTCTTTCTCAATATCCGTTTTTATGCGTTTTCGTCAGTTTTTATACGTTTTCATCCGTTTTTAAATATTTTCGTCCGTTTATATACGTTTTCCGTTTGCATACGTGTTCATCCGTTTTTAAATATTTTCGTCCGTTTATATACATTTTCGTCCGTTTTCATCCGTTTTCGTTCGTTTTTAAACGTTTTCGTTCGTTTTTATTCGTTTTCGTCCGTTTTTTATTCGTTTTGTCCGTTTTTATACGTTTTTACCGGTTGTAGTCCGTTTTTATACATTTTCATAATTTTTTGTACGTTTTTGCCCGTTTTTGTTCGTTTTTATACATTTTCATCATTTTTTATAGGTTTTCGTCTGTTTTTATATGTTTTCGTCCGTTTTTATACGTTTTCATCCGTTTTCGTCCGGTTTGATACGTTTTCATCCGTTTTTGTACGTTTTCGTCCGTTTTCATACGTTTTCGTTCGTTTCTATACGTTTTCGTCATTTTTTATACGTGTTCGTACCTTTATCCGTTTTCATACATTTTACCTGTTTTCGTCCGTTTTCATACGTTTTCATCTGTTTTCGCCCATTTTTGTACGTTTTCATTTTCTTTTCATGTGTTTTCGTCCGTTTTCATACTTTTTCGTCATTTTTTATACATTTCACCCGTTTTTATGCATTTTCATATGTTTTTATCCGTTTTCGACCGTTTTTATACGTTTCATCCGTTTTTGTACATTTTCGTTCGTTTTTTTATGTTTTGTTCGTTTTCATACGTTTTCGTCCGTTTTTATACCTTTTCGGTTGTTTTTAAATGTTTTCGTCCGTTTTTATACGTTTTCACACGTTTTCATCCGTTTTTATACGTTTTCATCTGTTTTTATCCCCTTTTGTCCGTTTTATACGTTTTCGTCCATTCTTATACGTTTTTGTCTGTTTTTATCCATCTTTATACATTTTCTTACATTATCATTCGCTTTTTATCCGTTTTCAAATGTTTACTTATGTTTTCGTCTGTTTTTATGCCTTTTTCGCCTGTTTTTATATGTTTTCGTCCATTTTATATGTTTTCATACGTTTTTATCCGTTTTCGTCCAGTTTTATACGTTTTCATCCGTTTTTATATGTTTTCGTTCGTTTTTATATGTTTTCTTACATTCTCATATGTTTCCGTACAAAACGTATCGAAACACATAAAAGCATATGAAAGATACAAAAACATACAAAATTGTTAAAAACGTATAAGAACATACAAGAACGGATAAAAACGGATAAAAAGCGTATGAAAACGTAAGAAGAACATATTAAAATGGACGAAAACGGATAAAAACGTGTGAACACGTAAGAAAACATATAAAAACTGGCGAAAACATATTAAAACGAACGAAACGTATAAAACGGATAAAAACATATGAAAACGGATAAAACGGATGAAAAATTATAAAAAGCAGACGAAAACGTATAAAAACAGACGAAAACATAAGTAAACGTATGAAAACAGATAAAAACGTATGTAAATGTAAGAAAACGTATAAAAACAGACGAAAACGGATAAAAACGAACGAAAACGTATGAAAATAGTCGAAAACATATGAATACGAATAAAAACGTACAAAAACGGATGAAAACGTATGAAAATGGATAAAAACATATGAAAACGTATAAAAACGGATGAAAACGTGAAAACGTACAAAAACGTATGAAAACGGACGAAAACGAACAAAAACGTATTAAACCTTAAGAAAAGATATGAAAACGTAAGAAAACGGGCGAAAACGTTAAAAATGGACGAAAACGCACAAAAACGGACGAAAACATATTAAAAGGATGAAAACATATAAAATGGACCAAAACGTATATAAATGAATAAAAACGTACAAAACACTAGCAAAAAAAAACTTCTATAGCACAAAAAAAAATCTTCTACCATGAAGATGAAGACTTTAGATGTGCCTCTTCTTCTGCTGTAGGATCATATTTTATGTTGTTTGATGATTCGGGTGGTCTTGGATGATGATAATACAAGTATGCCATTGTAGAGAGATAAAGAGATGAGAGGGTGTTTCTAGAGAGAGAAAGTAAAAACAAAAAGAAATGTTAGATTAAGAGAAATCACCACCTCTTCTCAAGTGGGAAGAGGTATTTATAGTTACAAAGAAAACGTCTTCTTGTCGGACTGTGGATCAGGCATAGAGTGGGTAAAGACCCGTCCGTCCTCCACGGTGTTGCTCTAAACTAGCTAACTAACTAGCTAACTAACTAAATAACTAGTAAATAACGTAAAGTCTACGAGCTAACATATGCTAGACTAGAGTTGGGGTGACCGACTCTTCCATATAGATTTTCCAAATCCTAACAATCTCTCCCTAAGGGAGGTCACCCCATGAAATACATTTTGCATCCTAGCATTCTATCTTTGTCTTCGGTTCTGAGCTCGTAGACTTCAATTCTTCACTTCCAATCTTTGTGCTTTAACAGTGATTCTTCAAAGTCCGATTACTTTGTACTTTCAGTGGAGGTCTTTAACTGATCCACGTCTTGATGATCTTTGAGCTTTAATCGAGATCATCAGCCACAAAAAATCTCTGGATCACCCTTTGTTGTGTTGCCTTCATGTGATGTTGTGACTTTTGGACCAACATGCTCACACTTTATGGATCATGACATCTTTTCATCAGAGTAGCATAAGTATTGTTGTATGTCTTTGATGGTCATGATTTTCTTCAATTAAGTGTGTGTGTTGTGAGCATGCGTTTGTGAATTGACTTCTCAATATCGATTAGTTGCAACCGTCCAATGTTCCTGCAAACAACAATTAGCAATAAAACACACGAAAGTGTCTTTGTTCACTTTCGTTGAATACAGTTGCAAGAACCACGGTTCCCGTTGATCGATGTATATCGCTCGTGATCGGTAGAATTCAAGAATCTCCTTGACGGTGTTTCGCAGCTTGATCTAGTCGTTCTCAAACCAGGCGTCCCAAAGTAGACAACACGAGTGAGTGAACCAATAATTAAGATTCATCGATTGATGAAAATTGATTTGAAAACAATCGCGTATTGCTTAAGAGAAAGAGTTTTGCAATACGACGAAGGTTTTACGAGAAAGATCAATTTTCAATCAGAAATATTTTTTATATTTGAAACATGAATACACATTCGATGTGCTAGAGAAAAGAAGATTTTGCACATCGAAAGGTTTTTCAAAAGTATTCATCAATTCATTTCCTGGACCAAGGTTGATTCAAGATTGAATCACCCAATTGCTTCTATCCAGTTGTCACAAGCTTGATCTTTTGAAAAGATCTCACATGTCACCCACCAAGAGCTTGTTTGATGTTGGCTCTATAAGGATTTCCATCTTCATTGTGATTATTTAACATATCACTCAAATGTTCTGGCAATACCACAAGGATAATGCGTAGGACTCTTAATATATCCTGACTTTCCACATTGTGTGAAATAGCAAGACTTCATTAATTTTGTGTCCTAATGAGATTTATAGATGATGATCTCATGGCTCTAGACTCAATAGTGCATTTTGGTTTCCTATTCGAAGACTAGGGAGAGGGTCTCCTTCTTCAATATCAACCATCTCTAAGAGAAAGTCGATAGATTATGTAGGTTCCCCGTGAGAATGAAACAAGTGCTTTTAAGAGAACTTGAGTAGCTTGGGAAGTTTAGTGTAGTGCGTCACTGGGTTCATGACGTCTTGTCTTCAATACCAGTGTTACCTTAGTAACCACCAGTAGCATATGTATTGAACCCGCCGCGCCTAAGGTTGAATCATTGGAGGGCTATTTCTTTTCACCCTTTTCACATTCATTTCTTTTTCATTCTTCAACCCCTTCAGTGCTTACCGAGACTTCATCACTAGAACCTTGTTGGGTTTAATCCATTTTTAGCTCTTTCTCAGTCGGCACTCTTCCCATGTTCTCATTTTTCTCCTTTTTTCATCATACCTAAGGACTTCTACACTATCTATTGGATTGTCCCTGGGTAGATCCCTCCGGATCTGGTGGGATCATGGGAACGAATACCTAACCTTACCATCCTTATATCATCAATGCATAAAGTAAAATGGTCGGTGTTTTGGTACAGTTCTTTTCCTTCTTGAAACCAATTGAAAATCATTTGGAAAATTAATCAAGGTACTTGTGATATAATATCAAAGCATTTTGTACCTTAATTATTTTTGATCATTTAGAAATGCTCCCCCTTAACATGTGCTGTATGATTTTGAATTTGTTTAGCACATGGAGGCAAGAGGACTTTGAAATATTTTCTTGATCACAATTTCCTTAGAAAAAGCTTTTTGATTTTTTTGGTAAATGCTCCTCCTCAATATGTGTTTGGTTGAAATCATTTATCACATAGAGGAAGGAGGTTTTTGAAGTACTTCCACGATTGCCAATAGAAACCATTCGCTCCTCGTCAATATATGCATCGATATACGAAAGAGTTTAGCACATATTAGAGAGAACCTGCACTGTGAGTCAAAACAATCATCTTTCATCAGATTTCATATTTAAATCACATTTTTTCCCCTGATTAAAAATATCAAACCCTTTGAGATTTTGGATCCCAAGTGATTTAAATAGGTTTAGAAAACTTGGTAGAAAATATGGCATTGTTTAAATTCTCTTCTGGTTTTTTGATAAATGCTCCTCCTCAATCATGTGCATCAGGTATTTGAAATCGTTTGGCACATGGAGGAAGGAGTGCTTTTGAAACAATCACCATTTAAACATATTTGAGATTTAAATCACGATCTCTCCCCCGATCAAAACTTTCAAACCTTTTGAGATTTGTGATCCCAATTGATTTAAATCATTTAGAAAATTTTGGGGAAAGACGTGGCTTGATTTAATTTTAAAATTAACTGATAAGGAACAGTTTTTGTCATTAAAGATTGTTAGTGTCTGGTATGATAATTTTAAGAGATCTTTAGGTAAAAGAAAAAATTTCACAATCAAATAAGAACAGAAAAATTTTATTTGAAAGATCTTTGAGTTTTAAAGAAAATCATACGATGACATAACATTAAATCTTTAGATCACCACTTTATTTCATACAAATGGACTTGTTAGATGAAATATCGTTTGAAAATATTTAATTTGAAATCACTTAAGATTTGACAAAATAAATTCCGGTTGATTTTCAAAACTTTAAGTCCGATTTATTTTCAAACAATATTTTTCTACCACGAGAAATATGAACTTGTCTAACAATTGGTCCTTATAATCACTACTTGTCCTGCACAAAGATACGTTAGGTGGTTAAGAATCACAAGCTGCTTCTATTGTTGCTGAGAGGATGAAAGAAAACCGTCTGCAGAAGCAGTGAGACCTCTGAAGTTGCATATCATGCCAACTATCCATAGAGATCCAATTAAGTTCCATTTCTTCTTTTATTGACCCAAGATATAGTTGCCCTTTCCTTTCGGCATCCAATTATTTGCTTTTGTGGGATCCGGATCGGGAACATTCTTATATACCATGTTATCTCCATACGTTAGTGGACATACATACAGATATATGGTGGTCGACAACACCCAAACATCAATCGACTAATAACAGTCAATCCAACATATAAAATCATTAAGACAAATCATATAAAGGCATGAGGATAATGTGTTCATCAAAGTCTAATCATCTAATTGTACCAATCATATCCTAGGCTCCTAGTCCTTCAACGTAGGAAAACATATTTTTCTGTTAAGTATGTAGGATGATTAAATAAGCCCGTTAGATGATATAGATTTGAAAACATTCTCCCCCTCAATCAATGACTCATTTTATGAAAAGTTTAAAAACGCTGTAGTCATTGATTGAGTTTGCAAATTTATGAAAACTTCAAATCTGATTGATTTTCAAGCAACTCATTTTCCACCATTTTGAAACACAACAAATATTTTTCTGAAGATTTTTAGAAAGAAAAACATTTGTGTAGGAACAACAGTCTTTTTGGCGACATGCTTTCCTCATTTTGTTTTGGATAAGTGCACGAAATTTATGAAAATCGATTAAGCGTAGCACTTTCCCTTTTTGAAGAACGGGTTGCATATCTGAAATAATAGCAAGCCATGGGTTTAAGCACGGTTTACAGTCTAAAATAACTGCAAGCCATTTTTTTTAGTCATGTTTAGAAATAAATATTTACACCTCCTGCTTGAACTTCATCTAAAGTCCCGTGCCATTGTTGAATGAAATTTCTAAGACCGTAGATGTTATCGATACCAGAAGACATGTCTTGAGAAAAACAATATTTTTGGTCTTTTTCAAATTTTCTGATTTTTATGGATTTATGTTGGTTTTATATTTTTCTATTTTCTTTTTGTTGGTTTTATATTTTTGTATTTTGGTTTTGGATTGTTAGGTCACCATAAGTTAACACAAGGATCAATATGTAAGAAATAAGATGAAGGAAAGATTGGTTGAACACACACACACAAACACACGTATAAATGATAAAGAGTTAGGCGTAGGAATTATGCATAAGTGAACAACCAACCTTCAAGTGAAGGTTTACAAAGGTATTTATAGGGGAAGGGAGCTAGGGCAACACGTCTAGTCCCTTCCTTCAGTATTGATGTAGTTCTCTTGGTCTTTAAACTTTTTAGATTCTTTGGCTTAAGTAGAAGAATCATTCTGACTTTTGTGTTGCCTTTCGAGAGAACTTCAAATTGTGTTGTTGTTGGTATGAGCATGTGGAGAATCAGTACGATCATCTCCTAGGAGCATCCATAAGAACAAAACATAAGAATGGGTTAGTGATAAACACCAATTGATCACTGTGGTCGTTTCTTAGAGAATTGACCACTACAATTGTTCTTCTGATGAATGTCTTGATTCCATTCACCTTGGTCGGGCGAATCAGCCGTCCGAATCCCATAAGGGACAGTTGGCACTGTTGGAATCACTCCTAAACCATAATCAAGTGTTAGTAATTAATATGTAATAGATAGCTTTATTATGGCCTTTATGTTTGTTATTAGCCTTAAGCTTATGTAGAAGGCCCATGAGCTTAGGCCCAAGCCCATTAAAGAAAGGATGGAAACTAGGAGTGTTGCCCTAGCTTTCCTCCTATAAATACTCTTGTAAACCCTCATTTGAGGGTTGGTTGTTCAAGTTATTTCTCTCATTGCACTCCTACGCATAACCATATTATTATCTTGTGTGTGTGTGTGTTTTACTTGTTCAATCGCCTTATCTCTTTTTATATTACTTGTGTTTGTAAAACTAGTGACCTAACAGTGGTATCAATCGCCTACTAGTTGGGTGAATCGTGTTTGTTTTTGAAGTGGGTTTCGGTCCCACGCTTAAAACACATGTTTGATACTTTGGTTCGCTTAAAACTTGTTTTTACACTTTTAATCCAAGATTCTTGTACTTTCAACGTTTTAAGGTGTTAAAATACTTGTTTTGGCAAAAGTTTCAAACTTTACGCGTGGATCTAAGTTTTTAAGCTTGTTTTTGTTCGTGGGTATCATTCTACGCATAACTGTTTTTGAGTGCTTTGGATCATCAAGTTTCACACTTTTGTGTCTTTTGGTGTTATTGAAGCTATTTCATCACACAAAAACTGGTTTATAAATATTTTTGGGCAAAATCAAAATAACGAGTAATCCTACGCGTAGCAAAACCCTAATCCTACGTGTAAGATTATCCTTGGTTTGATCTTCATTTTCGTGGTTTACTCCGTGTTTTCTTACTTGGATAAGTCCGAAAATCGTCGACTTTGGATATCTTTTGCCTTTGTGAAGTGTAAAGATCACTGGGATAAAACCCTAAAATTACGCATAAGCATAAGCTTACGGCGAAATCCTCGATAAGATTTTTCTTACGCATAAGATAATCCTCGCCTAACTTTCTCGCCTAACTTTTGTCTACGCATAACTTTAGCGTCTTTTCCCTACTTACGCGTAAGCTAAATTCTCGCCGTAACTTCTTATTGTTACGCGTAACTTTGGTGTTTTACGCATAAGTGCTACTTGGCTATTGTGATTTCTCGCCTAAGGATACTTCTTCATCAAAGGTTCATTCGACTACAAAGATCCATTTTTACCAACACAAGTTTTTCAACATGTCTCAACCACCATACTCTAACTATTTCCCTTACACTTATCCTCAAAGACAACAACAACTAAGTCCACAACATCAACAATGGAATCAACAACAAGCAATTTATCAGCAACAATTTAATCAACAACATACTCCACAACTTGGTGCAATTCCCCCACCACAAATGGTTCAAACACCGCCAAGTCTTCAAGTTCAACCCTACACAAATGAATTTAATCAACATCCATCAAGGAACACTATGAAGGAACCCACTTGGTTTGCAAAGATGTTAAGCTTTAAGCAGTCAACAATCAATTCATGAAACTGGATCACTTGATAGACCTCCAATGCTCACTCCAGGAAACTACGATCAATGGGTGATAAGGTTCTTTAGGTTTTGTGATCCAAGAAGCCACATGGAAAGTTCTTAAAGAAGGTTATCTTGGAAGGTCCATTTGAGATGCCTCTCGTCATTGTGCCGGAGATCCTACTGCTATTCCTCCAAGAGATGAACAAACAAACATTGCTCTTGCAGCGGATCTAAATCCAACGTAACTTCTACACTATGAAGTTGATGAGCTTGCAATGCAATATATCCTTTTAGGATTACCTAACCCAATTCTTGAAGTGTTGATGCTCAAAAGACGCAAAGGAAATGTGGGACCATATTCATCTTCTTATGGAAGGATCAGACTCAATCGGGAGGATTTGGAATCCAAAATTTACTTGGCTTATGAACACTTCATGATTGAACACGGAGAGACACTAGAGTCTTATCATCATCGATTTTCGAGACATCATCAATGATTTGGATAAACACAACATCATCATGCCAAGAATTGCAGTGAATACTAAGTTCTGAGTAGTCTTGGTCCCGAATGGGAGAAGTATGTCATTTTCTCCGTCAGTGAAGAATATGCATCATTATACATATGGATTGTTGTACGATTACTTGAAGCCTCATGAAAAGGAAGTTGATCGGGAAAGGATTCTCCGTGCTCAAATTGCTCCACCTACACATCCGGAAAATCAACAACTTGCCTTATATGCTCAACAAAGTTATCTTCCTCAACAAGCAACTCAACCAATCGCCTCGGTCACACCAAACGATCCATCACAAGAACCTCAACAAAATCAATTGGTTCCTTACAACAACAACAATGATCAAGCACTTCATAGTCAAACTAATGAGGAATCCGATCCGTTCGAAGCATTACAAGGGTTTTGTTATTATTGCTAATGCTTTTAGCCGTTATACAAAAAAATCCAACAATCGTATTCGTTCCTCATCCAATACACGAAATCGGTGTTGTGAACAATGGACGAGTTGAAGTTCGAGAATCGTGGTTATGGTGCGTCAAATGGGAGGTGGTCAAGGTTTAATGCTATGGGTAGGAATAACAACAGAGCTCAAATAGTGGAACAGGAAATGCTCAAAATGGGTTGAATGGTCTTCGATGCTACAAGCGCAATGAGAAGGACACTGGCTAATGCATGCCCAAAGCCAAGGACTAGGGGCGGTGCTTATTTCAAAGAGGCTCTTCTTTGGCTCTTAAGGATGAAGTGGTGGATCTCTCACAAACAAAGAACGAGCTTTATGGCGGATGCGACTCTCGATGATGATATGGAGGACTTGCGGGCCAATGCAGCTTGTTATGTTGATGGCTAATATGCATGAGTTACACATGTGTGAAACAGGCCCGATGTATGACACCGATGGCTTGTCTCGTGCCCGAACAAACCATCATCATATATGAACTAATATCTCCGCCAATATCTAAATCCGGCACGGATCGATCGCTCAAAATGAGTCATCTACATCTCATTCGGACGATTTTCAAGTTAACCATGTAGTTACATTTGAAGATCAAGATGACCTTATGGTTTCCTTTGATACTCAAATTGACTCGGTGGTTGTGCTTGAGGATCTAAATAATGATCATGTTGTAACTCACGTTGAACAAGTCGAATCTATTGCCTCATCCGATTTTGCTCGTTTAATTCAAGACCATCAAATCAAAATGGAGGAATGTTATGCATTAAATAAGGACTTAAAAAGCAAAATGCACTTGTTAACCAAGGATTTTGAATGCTTACAAATGCAACTCAACTTTTTCAAAACTCAAGAAAACCGTGAAAAAGGTTTTGAAGCGCTTTGCTAAATCTCATCAAAGCGAAAAATACTTAGAGAGACGGATCGTGATCTAGTCGCTCAAGAATGATTTGTTATGCGAAATAGAACAATCAAACATGAACATAAAAAGCAAATTAACGCTCTCACCTTGGAAAATATAAAAGCTAAAATTTGAGTTGTTAAATTGTCAAAAACAGTTCTCGACATACAAAAAGCATTCAACGAATCGGGTAGATGACCTTCTTGCGAAATTATTGACTTGCAAAACAAAATTAAAGAGTTTAAAGCTGTTGTTTACAAACATGGTGAATCTATAACGACTATTGAAAAGTTTACTTTAAAACCCAATCCAAAAGGATATGGACCAAATCTAGGCGATTACAAACCAAAGCTTTCACTCAAAACATTCAAACCAAATCACAAGTTTCCAAAGTAAATATAAAATTAATGATATTGTTATGAGTGTTGTTGAATATCATAGTCAAGAGGAATTAGATGCGTAAGAGGCGAGTCGATCAAAATTAAAAGCGGTTGTTTACAACAAACCTTTTAATTATTCAAAATCGGTCACTTTCGTCACACCAACGGGTTCTTCTAACACACCAAGGGTTATCATCAAAACACCGAGTCTTCTAATGTTAATCCCCAACCGATTATGCATAAATTTATGGTCCTTTACCTTCAATCGGTGAAGTAAACTCAAAACACGAAAATCGCAAAATTCTTAGATATTTTGATATTTTCATGGTGACCTCAAAACTTTAGAACAAGAGATAGAACATCATTACGAAATCAAAGTTCAACACTTTCAATCGCCTTTAGCGAGAACAAAGAGACATTTTCGGAAAATCTTTTACCAAATGTTAAAAATTTGAAAAGTTGTGCATTAGCTTGGGAAAAGGATTTTCATAAAGAACTTGGAGTGATGAAGGTCGTTTTAGAAAATGAAACATCTATTTCTAATACTAAATGCAAAAAGAAAATGTTGAGAAAAGATGTTGATCGACTCTTGGAAGATGTTATCCGTGTTGATATCCATAATGTTGTGTTACTCTATTCTTTGCCACATGCATCCGATTATACCTCTGCGATAATGTTGACTCGTGGTAGCTGTTGAGAATATTGATAATGTGCTTGGATCGAGTCTTTAAAAGTCGAAAATAAACGATTACTTAACGAACTTTACAATGCAAAACGTCGTCTTCATTGGTGTGAAAAGATATTCACAACCATCAACTTAGTTTTCAAAAGAAAATCGCTCGATTGAGTGCAAAATCTTCGATCCTAAAATTGAGCAAATGGATGATCAAAACGTGTCTTTGAAAAATCAAATCTCTAAATATGAACAAGAACTTGTAACAGCTTAAGCAGAATATGGTGTCATATTTTATTTACTCAATAAGACTCGACATGAAGCATCAAACGAACTTGATCACTATCTTGCTCACACTAGAGAAGTCATGAATTTTCTTGGTAATATTCGCTCGAAAATCAAGATTTGATTCACACTATCTCTAAGTTAAGAGAAATGTTAGGAAAGTATGAACAACTTCCGCCAACCATCATTAATGATTAGCACCAAGAACACTTAGTAATCGTGCACCTAGAATCCCTACCGCCAAATCACAAGTTGCTAACGTGCTTCCTTCTCTTCGAAGCAGAATAGTTGCGTCTTTTCCAAACGTCCGCACTTCACGCCTAGGAGCACTCAATCAAGAATAGGAAGTTGCGACCTAAGAAAAGATCAATAAGGAATGCTAAAGTGAAGAACACCCTAGGACTATGAATAAGACTCACGTTGCTTCCACTATAGATGTTGCGTCGGCAAATGTAATAGAAATAGTGATGTAACGAATGCTAAACCTTAAGCACTTTTGATATTCATCGATGCACCTTGTGTTATTTGTCGTAAAAGTATGAATTCGATTGTCATGACAAATGTGTTGCTAAAGCTATAATCTCTCGCTTACGGAATCCTAAGAATCGAATACCTCTAGGCCCACTAATCATTCTAAGTCCGTACTTGGTAGACCTCCTTCTTTAGATTCTAAGGCAAAGATTTACATCACCGTAGCTCGGTTTCACCTCCTAAGAATGTAGTACCACCTAGTGCATTCACTAAGACTAAAGCAAAGAGTAGTTATAGATGGCGAAATGGATATATAACACACTAGGATTTAAATGGATGCCTAAAGTCATTAATGTGTGCATGTCTCATATACCGCTTGGAACCCTCTAACATTTGGGTTCCACATCTACTTCTATTCCATCCGTGTCGCATGTGTAATGCACGGTGATACAGATCATTCTCTATTGTTGATAGCGGATGTTCCCGACACATGACAGCAACCTTAAACATTATCAAACTTTATTGCAAAGTTCATTGCACTTATCGAGTTCGGGAATGATCACTTCAGCTATCATGGGCTATGGAGATTATGTCAATGGGAACATCGAAATCGCTAGGTTTACTATGTGGAAGGCCTCGGTCATAATCGTGTTCGATGAAGGCCGGTTTTGTGATGGAGATTTGGAGGTTGCTTTCGGGAAAAAACTTGTTTCATTCGTGATCTACAAGGAAATGACCTTATGTCCGGCTCGCGAATTCTAGTCTCTACACTATCTCTATGCAAGACATGGTTGCTTCATCTCCCATCCGCTTACTTTCAAAGGCAACATCAACAAAATCTTGGCTATGGCACCGTCGTCTCTCACATCTAAACTTTCAAACCATCACCAACCTTGCTCGACACAAACTAGTTGAAGGTCTCCCGATTCCGGTGATTCAAAAGATCACTATGCTCACTGTGAACAAGGGAAAAGCACTCGTGCTCATTTTCCTTCAAAGGTGGAACACACTCTCGAAGATGTGCTTCATCTTCTTCACATGGATTTGTGTGGCCCGATGTGCGTGCAAGCGATCAATGGAAAACGCTACATCTTAGTAATTGTTGATGACTACTCACGATGGACTTGGGTCTACTTTCTTGAAGCAAAGACCAAGCTCCACAAATGATCATCACCTTTCTCACGAAAATCTGAGTTCGGCCCATAACACCGCCGGACTAATCGTAATGACAAAGGCGAATTTGTTAACCAAACTCTTCGTGAATTCTATGAGAAAGTGGGAATTACGCATCAAACATCTATTGCCGTACACCGTAACAAAAGCCGAGTTGTTGAAAGACGAAACCGAACGTTAGTAGAAGCTGCAAGAACAATGTTAATCAATGCTAAACTTCCAGATTACTTATGGGCGTGTCGATTCATCGCATGCTATACTCAAAATCGTTCTATGATCACAAACGCCACAACAAAACACCTTCGAGCTTGTCCACAACCATAAACCGAATCTCAAACACTTTCATGTATTTGGATCTCTTTGCTATCCGAATAATGATCGTGATGATTTTGGAAAACTCAAAGCCAAAGCCGACATTGGAGTCTTTATTGGATATTGTGAGAATTCTAAAGGTTACCGGATCCGGAATTGTCGTACAAAACAGTGATGGAAACGATTCATGCTCATTTTGATGAACTCACGGAAATGGCTTCGAGTATATGACTTAGAACCCGGTCACAACCGCTTAAACTTCCTCAACCCCATCATCACCGAACAAAGCCCCACTAACTCGTCAACAAATGGAAAGGTTATTTGCTCCTGCTCAAATGACGATATTGATGAACGTGCTCGGTATATTCATTTGCTTCACGCATAACGATAATATTCATATACCGATACACTGCTACAACAACTCATCGTTGAAGATGCACCTACACCGCTTGACTCCAACACAACAGCTTGAACACACCGCTTCCAACAATGATGAACCCGCCGATGATATTACGAATGAAGTACCTCCGCTGCAGGATTTTGATCCAAATGCGTTCTTTAACCCGTTTGCTAATGAGTCTGCTTTTGATGTCGCGGAATCTTCAACAAACCATTTGAATCCTCGAAATCTGCACAACGATACCAACATCAACCTCTACACATAGATGGACAAAAGACCATCCTCCGGCTAATATTATTGGCAACCCGAATCAACCAACGTCACGAGACAACGTCTTCACACGGATGGTGAACATTGCATTTATGCACTCACCGTCTCGCTAACTGAGCCTAAAACATTATAGACGCAATGACAAAAGACAACTGGATTGAATCATGCGGGAAGAACTCAACCAATTCAAACGTCTTGAAGTATGGAATCGGTTGAAAGACCAACAGGGTCTACGCTATTGGTCTAAAATGGATTTGGAAAATCAAATTGATGTTTGAAGGAACGCCATCCAAACAAGTCACGCCTAGTTGCTAAGGGTTATCGTCGGGAAGAGGAATAGACTTTGAAGAATCGCTTGCTCGGTTGCTCGCCTTGAGGTCGTTCGGATATTTCTCGCGTTCGCGGCTCATATGAACATGACGGTCTTTCAAATGGATGTCAAAGCTGCGTTTCTCAACGGACAACCGAAAGAAATGGTTTATGTCACCAACCCAAGGATTCGTTGATCCAGAGTGCCGAACCATGTCTACAAACCGAACAAAGCTCTTTATGGTCTCAAACAAGCCCTCGGGCATGGTACGATAAGCTATCATCTTTCCTCATTGCTAATAATTTCACCAAAGGTTCGGTTGACCAACTCTTTTTATACAATATCACGGGGCACATATCTTAATTGTTCAAATTTACGTGGATGACATCATTTTGGGTCTACACATAAAAGTTTTCAACCGCTTTTGCAAAACTAATGAAGAAAATTTTGAAATGTCCATGATGGGTGAACTCACGTTCTTTCTAGGATGCAAGTTCATCAATCACCCCGTGGTATTTTCTTGAGTCATCAAATATGCCCTTGAATTGTTAAACAAATTTGGAATGACAACCTATGACACTTATGCCACACCAATGGCTCATACCAAGAAGCTAGATGTTTGATTTACATGGGAAATTAGTTGACCCTACCAAATACCAAGTATTATTGGGTCTCTCATGTATCTAATACTAGCGGACCGATATTGTCTTTGCCATTTATCTATGCTCCCGTTATCGATCGCGACAAACCGAAACCCACCTCTCGAGGATAAAAGAATCCTCCGATACATCAAGGAACCATTAACTTGGGAATCTGTATCCTAAGGATTCTGGTTTTGAACTAATCGCTTTTTAGAGACGCCCACCACGCAGGATGCTTAGACTCAAGGAAAAGTACTTGAGAGCTCTACGCTTGGTGATAAACCGGTGTCTTGGCAATCAAAGAAGCGAGATTGTACATCGCTGTCATCAACCGAAGCGAATATGTAGCGTCCGCATGTTGTGCTCAAGTCATATGGATGAGAACACAACTCAAAGACTATGGTTACGTGTTTGATGTAATCCCGATGTATCTTTGTTAGGAATTAGAAAATTCCATAGTGAAGTGTCGGTCACCCCAAATGTTATCTAGCATAAGTTAGCTCGTAGACTTGTAGTTATTTACGTTGTTTAGTAGTTTATTTGTTAGTTAGTAGCATAGTTTAGCGTAGTGTAACACCGTGGAGGAAGGACGGGTCTTTACCCACTGTATCCCTGATCCACAGGCCGATAGGAGGTCGTTTAGTTTGTAAGTATAAATACCCCTTCCATCCATGGAAGGGGTGGTGCTTCTCAATCTAATATTCCATACTTTTGTGTAAACCTCTAGCAAGAACACCCTAACTCTCTAACTTTCTCTCTCTAATGGCAAACATGTATTTTGATCATCCAAGACCACCCGAATCATCAAACACATAAATATTTACGATCCTACAATTGGTACCAGAGCCAAGGTTGTTGTGTGTTGTTGATTTATGTGGTTTAGTATCATGTTCTTGAAGCTGTTTTAACATATTTTTCGGAGCAGAAACTGTTGTCTTATTTTTTTTGTTAACAGTATCTTTACATGTTTGGTATACTCTATTTGGTCAAAAACTTAAAGTCATGGTTTCATTGTCAATATCAGTTTCTGTGTCATATCTTGTGGTCAAAGATAAGCATTAGTGTCCAAACAAATAGTTTGTCCAACAGTATTTTTTTTGTCATATGGTCAGTTTTTAAATGTCCAAGCAGTGGTCTATTGGGTCAAACAAAGCAATCTTTTTATGCATTTTTCTGGGTCAAAACTGTTTTTCTGGGTTTATCATGAATATGGTCGGAAAAGAGGTCGGAAAACTCATCGTAAAATGTCAAAAGTCTTGGTAGCGAGTTGGGTCAATCTATCTAGCGACTTAGTTCTGTGGCGACTTGTCTTTACAAGTTGTCTAGATGCATTGTATTTGGCAGCGACTTAGTTAAACCTTTGACCTAGCGACTTGATTTGAAAAAAAATATATAAAAAAAATAAAAAAAAAATAAAAAATAATAGCGACTTGTTACTGAACAAGTCGTAGCGACTTGTCCTAGCGACTTAGTCTAGCGACTTGTCCTAGCGACTTAGTCTAGCGACTTGTCCTAGCGACTTAGTCTAGCGACTTGTCCTAGCGACTTAGTCTAGCGACTTGTCCTAGCGACTTAGTCTAGCTACTTGTCCTAGCGACTTAGTCTAGCGACTTGTCCTAGCGACTTAGTCTAGCGACTTGTCCTAGCGACTTAGTCTAGCGACTTGTCCTAGCGACTTAGTCTAGCGACTTAGTCTAGAGACTTGTCCTAGCGACTTGTCCTAGCGACTTAGTCGTGCTACTTGGCCTAGCGACTTAATCGTGCTACTTGGCATAGCGATTTGGCCTTATGACCCATAAGCTACTGGACAGAAATGAAGATGAAGAATGACATCAAATGAAAAAAAAAAAAAAACCACAAGACCAATACCATTTTCCAACATCAACCATTGACCTCGCTTATTACCTCATCGACCAGTGCCACTATACCGCTCATTATAATACTACTCTATGTGGACTTGGACTATTATCATCACTAGTCCAAAAGTGCATTCGATCCATAAATAAGAAAAGAAAGTGAAATTAAGAGTAAACCACACTTGCAACTACCTGATAATACATTTGAACCAAAAAGCAACACATGATATCTACATCAAACAATCTCAGAGATCTAGTGCTTATTGATGACACATCAAGACTTGAAGGTCATATCTCTCTAGAGTTCCTCATCACAGATCAATATTAGACTCAAACCCTTGAATGCCAATGAGACATGAATCTGATAAAATGAATGATCTCAGTTTGTTCTAATTCGTGGCACTCACAAGTTTACATCAAGACTATTACAAGTCTTAGACACGAATTAGAATAACTACCTCATCGATCCGTTATTTTTTTTGTGAAAGCATATGCTTCTTTAATTTTCGAAACTTGTCAATCGGATTTATAACAAAAGTGTTACAATCCATTGAGGTGTCGTTCAAATGTAAACACAAGATACTAAATACAATCGTTTACCTACCTGAGAACTTAAGGAGGCTCTTAGAACCTTGTTTCTAACTTTAGGCCATCCCTGTGGCTATCTCAAATCACGTACACCATGCCATCCCTGTGGCGAAGGAATTGTGAGAAGGGTATTTTGATGATACGCTTGTTATCAAAGGTTTTAATGGGAGGCGATTGTTTAGTTATTAAGGTTAAAAGAGATATTAGGGCGTTTTGTGATTTTGGTTCCCGATCTTAATACTGAAGCGAGAGGAGGCGAATATCTTGTGTGACTACTTTGGGATTAGGGTTTGAAGGATAAGTATGTCTTGAGTTCTTGATGGGGCGTGCAAATGTGAGAGATATTAGGGTATGAGTGAGAATTAGTTGCTTTATATTCCCGTAGTATTAGGGCATGCGTTTGGAACTAAGCTGGGCCAAGAATTTATGATGGAAAATGGTGAATTATTTGGACCGTGCACTTGAATATGGGCTACATTCCTTTTGCTGGGTCCGTAATTACTTGGACGAAGGATTTTAGTATTTATTTTACCTCTTGAATATGGGATGGAAAACGTTTTACCTCTTAAAACGAGTGACAATTTATGTGTTAGTATCTAAAATGAAATAATTTTTAGTGGATCCGTGGTTATGAAATTATTTTTAATATCACTCGGTATGTTAGTGGTATTTGACTCTCACGGGAATATTTGCTCAAGGTTTGAGTTATTGAATGAGTTTGAGATTTTTGACCGATGTTAGGATTCTGGTACTAAATTGACGGTTCAAGTGGTTTTATTTGGATGATTAGATGAAATCTGGTTCACATGATTCAGTCAGATGAGATTCTCAATGATTTAGATTTTATGAGATTGGATGATGTGATTTGACGTGTTATGAGGCTTGATACTTTGGTTTCTACATTTTCACGAAGGATACTGTGTTGCGGCTTAAATTGATGATTGAACAAAGTTGACTACGGGGTTGTTTGTACGATATTTCTCATTGGGATATGAAGTGAGGGTTTCCAGGCGCGTTTACTTATTTTCGTCTTCTTTCTTTCTACCCTTCCGCCAAGATGACTTGTTTAGGCGTTTTATAGAGGTGATAAAGACTTGGCTATTTAGTTATGTTTGTGATTCTTTCTCGCTTGACCCACAACGTTGTTATCACTTGATTGTCTCACTCGGTGAGAATGTCAAGAGGTTTTGTACATTGGGTACACCGATTATTTCGCACAAGGTTGTAAGTATTCAAACCGAATTTTCGTAGAAGATTTCAGATGAGCGGAAACTATTCCTGCAAATAGTTGAAGGTATTGAATCTTATACTCCGATAATATTCGGATCATTTTAATTACTTTAAGCAGACACCCGATGCTTGTGGTCGAATGAGTATAAGTGCTCTAATGAAGTGTACGTCTGCCATACGCCAATTGGCGTACGACACCTCACCCGATGCATTTGATGAATACTTGCAAATGGGTGCGAGTACGTCACAATTATGTCTTGATAATTTTAACAAATGTATTATTGATTTGTTTATGCCGGAGTATTTAAGAAAACCAACATGGGCCGACATTCAAAAAATTTATCAACTACATGAAGAAAAACATGGTTTTCCGGGAATGCTTGGTAGCATTGATCGCATGCAATCGGGAATGGAAAAATTGTCCGATTGGCTTGGCAAGGGCATTTTGCTAGGGTGATAAAAAATACCCAACAATTATGCTTGAAGTTGTCACTTCAAAGAGCCTACTGAATGATAATGGTGACAGTTACATGTTTTGCCACGAGATGATGAAAAGAGAGAAATAATGACGTATGAACACTACAGTTCATGCCTCGTACTTCAAAGAAAAGAAAGGTGTACGTGTCAGTGCGCTTTATCTTCCGAAGAAGAGAAATCTTCTTATTATGACCATTCTCATCAACATGCTTCATACTTTTTCCATGCGCTTGGTCATCAAGTGAACCGGGCTATCACCGATTGTTTTCTCATTCCACTTGCTCGATTATAATGAAGATGGCGACATCATGTCTTGATTTTGCGGGAGAGAAGTGTGAATAGAACATTGAGATGATTTTCACTTATTTAGTCAAGAATGGCATCTCAAGATGCAATTCTTGAGGGGAGAAAAGTGTGAATTTTTGCATTGTTGATTGATATTTGAGAATATAAATGGTCATACGGCTCTAAACTCATGTAAGAACCGAGCCTCTTCTTATCGGGTCATCTTCACATGGAGTTTTTCTCTTCTAAGAGCCGTTGGTTGACATCTTCACCGGATTGATGAGTTTATCGACAAAGTGCTTCGGTTAATGCTTCACGTATACATCAACATGATGATTCCAACAATCTCTCTCGTTCTTGTTTGATGTGTTTGGTAGTTTGGTGTTACCATCTTGTGTGTTCGTTGCGGCACGATTGTCGATTTTCTTGATGAACATCTTTCCGCTCTTGTTTGATTGGGAGGATTTTAGTTAAGGGATTTGCAAGATGTAAGTTAATTGGGATGCTTTTGGTGAGATGCTTTTGGTGTGAGTTGAAGATGTTAACTATCTATTCCCAACCGCACAATCTTGAAGAAGGTCGAGTCTACGATCATTTCTACATTTTACGCTACATGTTAGAAGACTAAAGACGAGTTGAATTTAACGATCTAAAGACTTCTTCTTAATCGGGCATTTATCAAACAGTTGTCGGTTTAGAGGAGAGCACTAATTGGGAGAGAGTTATATGTCGATTCAATCCCCAATTAGACTTGCTCATATTCTTTAGCAATGACTTCTCGAGACGTTGTTATTGACTATTTCACGTATTGGACATTTGACACAAGTTGATTACTTGAGTTAATCATTTATCACTTATTTGAGATTGAAGTTGACTTTCACAAAGGCATGTTCTTATTTGATAACTTGCTCGGGCTTAAGAATTTGAGTTGAAGACTTGGTTTATCTAGTTACCAGCAATGAAAGGATGGTTGAAGACACGGTTAACTATCACTATTAGGAGTTACTTTGTTTTACTCGATGTCACACGCATATGACGGTGTGGATAATCGCAAGAGGTGTTAATGTCTCATACTTTGCTTGAGTAGTGAGTACTTAGAGATTGCTTGAAGCATAAATTCTCGACACCGTTCTTCCATCATTAGGTGCAAGCTTAAGATACAAATGTGGGAAGTTGACTTCAGTTTCAAGTATGGTATATCGGGTTTTCTTCTTCGTGGTCACTTGGTTGTCTACATAAGGGTTGATAAAATAGTCGAGAGAGTCTTGACAAGTTGATTCTCACAAGAGTTCAAGTGTTCTTCTCATTAAGATTTCAAGTATTCGGCTTATATTTGTTCTTTGATTCGAAGTATCAAAACCGAGAAAGGGCAAGGAGACACACATCTAGACACAAAGCGAGTAAACTTGATGAACTTAATTCTTCTAAGTGATTGAAGATATCCGGGAAGACAAATGTTATTACCAGGAGAAACTCAAGATTTGACTCATGGCGAGTAAACTTGATGAGCTTAATACTTCTAAGTGATTGAAGATATCCCGGAAAACAAATGTCATGATCACGATATGTGTCTAAAACACATATATTTTACCTTATTTAAACCATAAAAATGATAAAACACACAAATGACTATATAAATGTTACAAATATCATGAAAATGTGTTTTATGTGTTACAAATGCAAAAGGATTGAAACCGATGAAAAACAACAAAATTTACAAAATTGGCGCTTTAGTCCCCGAACTTTCATGATTGTCGAAATGGTCCTGGATAAAATATTTTGAAGAAAAATCAACAATAGTCCCCAGGAATCATGAAATGACAAATTTTACCCTTGAAGTTCAAGTTTGCAAAAATGGCAAGTTTAGTCCTCAACTTTGAAAATGACATAAATAGTCCTTGAAATTTAAAATGTGAAAATAATCAAGAGTAACCCTTGTACTATTAAAGATTGGCATAATTGGTCCTTTTGATAACTTTGGAATATTGGCAATTTCAGTCCTTCAATTTTCAGCAAATTACATGAATGGTCCTTATGATATACAAACCAAACGGACTCCTTTTGATATTAATCCAAAACCCAAAACACATCCACCCAGCTGGCCCAAACCCAGTCCCAAGCCCAAACCAGTTTTTAAAATAGAATACCGCCTACCACTGTTCCTCTTCCTCACATACGCGCCAAAACTTGAAACCAGGGTGGTTTCTCACCACCTGTTATCACCACCTCACCACCACCTTTACAGCTCCTTACCCACTCCCTTCCACCTCTACATACACCCAAAATTCATTAAATGCAATAAACCTACTATTATGACTTTTCCCGCCAAAATGCCAAATGTGTGGTTTGGATGAATTTGAAAGATTCAATGGTTGGATTGAGGTGGGATTTAATCGATGTCGACAAGGAAGCTTTTGGATTCCTATTAAAAGGAAATGAAGATGTAGATAGTAGTGTCGCATGTTTTAGACCAACTTAGTAGTGTAAAATTTACTTAAATGTCATTTTAGTTTAAATTCAAGTTCTCGATGTAATATCCAGCCATTTCAAGTTAAATATCACTTTTGTATTGTAGTTATTTCAAGTTTAATAAGATTTCAAGTTTTCATGTTTCTTGCTAAATCGTATTAAGTCATTTATACTTATTAGAAGTCACACAAGTTCTTTTACCCTTCAAACAAGCTCGGATAAGATTATTGTAGCTTTTCATGAGCCAGCTTTTGACTCTAATAGTTTAAATTTCAAAATAAAGAAAAGTCAACAAAAGTCAACTGGTGTTCAAATCGTTCGAGATGGATATGGGGTGATCTTGATGATGACTTGGGTTTAGTTTGATGTTTCTATATTGGTTTTAGTCTTTGTTATCTTGCCAAAATATTCTTTGGACCTCAAAGTGAGTATTGATACTTTTGGTTTCAAATCATCTTGATGATTTGATCATATTTGCTTGTTATTGATACTTGATTTGATGTTATTATAGCTTTAGGATATTAGTTATAAACTTGTTTTAATCTCTCGCACACTAGGAGTAGGATTAAGGTGTTTAACCTCCTCATTAAATAACTTAAAGTAGTGTTTGGATTTGATAGTATATTAAGCTAGAGGTGTGGTTTGTGAATAAAATCGCTTAGCATAGTTTCATTTAGTCTAGATACACTTAATTGAAGACTTATTTCAAGTCCGTGCATCAGCTTAAAGTCAAAATCATTTTGTATCGCTCTAATCTCCATAACTGTTTGAATCAATAGCCATAATCTTGCATATAGGTTTAGAAATAGTAGAGATAGCTTGCATTAAGTTTATTTCATCAATAAACATCACTATTAGTAAGAATCATAAGCTCAAATCTCATATTAGTCAACTTTACAAGTCTGTCTTTAAAAGTCAAAATATAGAAAAGTCAGTTTTTGCAAAACTTTGTTGATGTTTCATATGTTCAATTCTAAGTAAAAATCATTGAAACTGTGGGAATTGCTAGTTCAGTTGCTTAACTTTTGATATCTGACTTTTAGAGAATTTTTGTAAGTCTTTTTAAGGTCTAAATAAGCTGTACAAATAGGCCTCATATGTTCTGCTCACACTCATTAATACCGAGTGTGAATCTGACAACTTATGACCTTTGCACAGGATTCAAATAAGCTCATTAGGAGCTGAGTTTTGGTCCATGTGTAGTCTGCTAGGTGATCTTTAGGTCCCAACTTCTGTTTTCCCATTTAGCTTATTAGGATAGCTTATTCATTAGCTTAAAGTAGCCCCCTTATAAACTATTTTGCTTAATTAATCCTATAAGCTCAAATCTAGTTTAAGCTTATTTTAGTAATCAAGAGTACTGTTAATTAGTTAATTTAGACTTAATTTAGCATAAATTAGCTGTCTTGATCATTTGGTGAAATTTGGTAGCTTATAGCTTAATCTAGTAATTTTATTTAGAACCGCTTATCACTACAACTTCTATTTTTCACACATAATCCCTAGTTTTATATTTTAATAAACTTAGAATAACATTTTAGAATTTTCCTGAATTTTCATAATTTTACGTCTTGTTTGCTATTTTTCTTATTTTAAATCAGTTTTTAAGACTTTTTAATTAGCTTTTATTACAAATAAATCAGAAAAAGTTTAAAAAAATATGTTTTCAATTTTCCTAGATTAAGATAAATATAAAAAGCCAAAAAAATATTTTTCCATAATTTTCTTAGTTTAAATAGTATTTTCTAGCATTTTAATTAGTTTTAAATAGTATTAAATTCATAATAAATAGATAAAAAGTTTAATAAATATATTTTCAGTTTTAAAATAAGTTTTATAATAATTTAGATTTTTCTAAATCATAATTTCATTTTTCTAGCTTTATTTCATATTTTCTTATATTTTAGGGTATTATTAAATAGTTAAAAATAGTTTTTAATCAATAATAATTAGATAAATAGTTTTAAAATAATTTTATTTTCCAATAATTTTCTAGTATAATTAGGATTGTAAAATGTATTTTTCATATCCGTAGGTATTTTCCTTCTTTATTTTCACGTTTTATTTAAATACGTTACATTGTTTTAATTTAAGCGTAAGTTTTAGATTATAAACGTTAAACATCATTTAAAAATAGTGATAGCGTTTATTTAATATAATCTAGCTTTTTAATTTTCTTTAATTTGCATTTAAGCCCCTGTAATTTACAAACTTTTTCTTTAGTTATAATTATTCCAAATTCACAAACCTTTTCCCATTCAATATCACCCGATCACAAATTTGTAGTATTACAGATTTCACACCTCGTTGGGATTTAACGACCTGGGGAAACACTATACTATCCTCTAGATCTTCATTGCATTGGTTTTAGACAGTTTAATTTTATTACGGTTGACCATTCACAAGTGGTTAGCTTGTGTGATAAACTTATCGTATCTGAACTCAATCAACCGCAGAAACTCAAGGTTTTACTCATCAAGGCTTTTAGTGTTATTATTCCAACGACGGGGGAAGTGATGTAAAAGAAAGTTTCGAAGATAAAGAGGTATACAAGTGTGTGATTCATTGGGAGAGAGATTGTGTACATTGGGGATGCTCAATTGTTTCACTTGAGTGCTTAATCGGTGATTCGTAGATATAATCACTTATTCCTGTTGACATCCGCAGATTGTTACCCGCAGATAATCGGTGACTTGGCCTCGCTTCTTCAATGTTATCGATTATTCATTCCTTGTGTATTGGTATACTTGGATACTTGAGCTTCATACACGATCATCGGGGAAGAAAAATGTGAACATGGGAGGTGTTTCATTCCCTCATGATGTGTATTCGGGAGAGCTCTTGGGTATTGGTGTACTTGGGTTCTTGAGCTTCATACACGATCATCCGGAAGAAAAATGTGAACATGGGAAGGTGTTTTCATTCCCCCATGATGTGTGTTCGGGAGAGTTCTTGAGCAAGATACAAAGAAACCGATCGCCTCAATTCAACTACTGGGGAATTGTTCTCTTGACACCTTTTGGAATGGATTGCTTGAGACCTCGGTGGAAAAGAAATTTGAGAAGAGTTATTTATGTGTGGATGATACATTGTTGTTCACATTGATGATATAACCTCGAACGAAGAATCACGGTGATTATTCTTGAAAGGAGCAATGGATTTATGATAATGGTGTGCTTCTTTGTGCACCGGCTAAGGCAAGCTTGAAATAGAGCTTGAATGCCTTTCACTAAAGGATTTTCGGTTTGGGGAAGGCGCCAAAGTCTCACTTTCAGTTGGTTCAATTTCTTTCTTGATTCAAGAGCCACTGAAGCTTTGGTGGTGAATGTTTAAGGATGATGACTTCTATCTTCTACAACGGGCTTTCGATATCCTTATCTCGGTACTCGTATCATCATCTTCTTTAACTATATCATCTATTCTATCCTTGTATATATTTATCCGAAAAAACAAAATACAAAATATAAAACCAACAAAACAAAATAGAAAAATATAAAACCAACAAAACCTATAAAATCAAAAATTTCAAAAATACCAAAAATATGTTTTCTCATGACATGTCTTCGGTATCGATAACATCTACGGTCTTAGAAATGTCATTCAATAATGGCACGGGACTTTAGATGAAGTTCGAGCAGGAGGTGTAAATATTCTTTTCCAAAACATGTCTCAAAATATGGCTTACGATTATTTCGATCAGTAACCCGGCTTCAAATGATGGCTTGCGATTACTTCGATCAGAACCCGTGCTTAAAACTATGGCTTGCTATTATTTGAGACAACAACCCGTTCTTTTAAAGGAAGGAAAGTCTTTGCTTAAACCTATTTTCAAAATATTTCGTGCACTTATCCTAATAACTAAACAAGGAAAGTATGTCGAAGGACTGCTGTTCCTACACAAATGTTTTCCGTCTAAAATTCTTGAGAAAAATATTTGTTGTTTTCCAAAAATGGTGGTAGAATGAGTTGCTTTAACAACAATCGGTTTGAGTTTTTATTAAATCGCAAACTCAATCAATGACTTCAACTTTTAAACTTTTCACAAATTGAGTCATTGATTGAGGGGATAATGTTTTCAAATCTATATCATCTAACGGGCTTTCTTAATTATCCTAATATGCTTAATTAAAAATGATGTTAACCTATGTTGAAGGACTAGGTGCCTAGGATATGATTGCTAGGATTAGATGATTAGAGTTTGATGTACACATTATTCTCATACATTTATATGATCTGATTGATATGTTACATTGACTTTTATTAGTCGATTGTTGTTTGGGTGATGTTGACCACCATATATCCGTGTGTTCACTAACGTATGCGGTATATTGGTATATAATAATGTTCCCGATCCGGATCCCACAATTGAAGATGATTGGATCTTTGAAAGGAAAGGGTAACTATATCTTGGGTTGACAAATGAAGAAACGGAGCTTAATTGGACTTCTATGGAGAGTTGGCATAAATGCAACGTAAGAGGCCCCACCGCATCAACAGATGGTTTTCTTAAGTGATTGAAGAAACGGAGCTTAATTTGACCTCGGTTGGCATTCAAAATGCAACGTAAAAGAAGTCTCACCGCATCGTGAGATGGTTTTCTTCCAAACCCTACAAAGAACAACAACGGAAGCTTCTCAACCACTAACGATCTTTGTGCAGGATACCATTTCTAAACAATTTTGAATAATTTGATTAAATTGTTTTAAAATGAAAATATTGTTTTGAAAATAAATTGAACTAAATTTTGAAAATCACCGGACTTCTTTTATCAAAACCTAAGTCACTCAATTATTGACTTATGTCATGGATTGAGGGAGAGTGATTTAAATTTAATATTTTCAAACAATATCTATTCATAAAAGTCCGCTTTATGCGTTAAAAGTGGTGATCTAAAGTTTTAATGTTATGTCATGGTATGATTGTTCTTTAGAATCAAGGTCTTTCAAAATGAAATTTTTACATTCTTGTTTGATTGTGAAATTGTTTTATTTTACTAAAAGATCTCTTAAAACAATCATACCGACACTAACAATCTTTAATGTCTAAATCGGTCCTTATCTATCATTTTTTCAAAATTAAATATTGCCACGCCTTTCCTCAAACTTTCTAAATAATTTAAATCAATCGGGATTCAAAATTCTAGTTGGTTTGAAATTTTTGTTCAAGGGAGAGATCGTGATTTAAATCTCAAATCTGCTTTTAATGGAATCGGTTTAGTCCTTTAAAGGCACTCCGCCTCCATGTGCCAAACGATTTCAAATACACGATGCACATGTTGAGGAGGAGGATTTATCCAAAACATGATGAGTATTTAAACTTGGCCACATATTCTCCCATGTTTTATAAACCTTATTAAATCACTGGGATCCAAAATCTCAAAGGGTTTGATATTTTGATCGGGGAGAATTTGTGATTTAATAATGAAATTTGATAAAAGTTGATCGCTTTGATTCGGTTGTGCGTTGCTCTCATATGTGCTAAACGCTTTCAATCTCAAGCATATAGTGAGGGGAGCATTTTATAAGAAAATAAACTATCAAGGTACAAAAGCTTTTATGTTTTACATAATGTACCTTGATTGAGTTTTTCAAATGGTTTCTTAAATGGCTTTTGTAATCGTGGATGTGCTTCAAAAGAACTCTTGCCTCTATGTGTTAAAATGATTTCAACATTATCCTATGCACATATTTAGGGAGAATTTTACCAAGAAAATCAAATGGCTTTTTCGTATGAAAATTGTGATCAAAGAAAATATTTCAAAGTCCTCTTGCCTCCTTGTGCTAAACAATTTCTAAATCATACGCACATGTTGAGGGGGAGGTTTTCTAAATGATCAAAACTATTAGGGTACAAAATGCTTTGATCTCGTATCACAAGTACCTTGATTGTTTTTCCAAATGATTTTTCAATTGGTTTCAAGGAAGAATGAACTGTACCAAAAGACCGGCCATTTTACTTTATGCATGGAGTTATAAGGATGGTGAGGTTAGGTATTTGTTCCCACGATCCGCCTGAACCGGAGGGATCTTCCTGTGGATAATCCACTAGATAGTGTAGAGTCCTTAGGAATATTGAAAAAAGGAAAAATGAGAATATGGGAAGAGTGCGGATGAGACAGAGCTAGTCTCGGAATAAACCCAACAAGGGTCTAGTTATGAAGTCTCGGTAAGCATCAAGGGGTTGAAGAATGAAAAGAATTGAATATGAAAAGGGTGAAAAGAAATAGCCTCCAATAATTCAACCTTAGGCGTAATCCGGGTTCAATACATATGCTACTATGTGGTTACTAAGGTAACACCGGTATTGAAGACAAGACGTCATGGACCCAAAGGACGCATCTGCACTACAACTTCCCAAGCCACTCAAGTTCCTCTCAAAGGGCTTGTTTCATTCTCACGGGGCTGACATAATCTATCAACTTTCTCTTAGAGATTGTTGATATTGAAGAAGAGACCCTCCCTAGTCTCCCAAGACAGAACCAAATATGCACAATTGAGTCTAGAGACAAGAGATCATCCACAATATCTCGTTAGGACACTAAATTCTTGAAGACTTGCTTTTCACACAATGTGGAAAGTAAGTATATATTAAGAGTCCTACGCATTATCCTTGTGGTATTGCCGAACATCCGAGTGATATGTAAAAATATTCACAATGAAGATGGAAATCCTTCTAGAGCCAACATCAAACAAGCTCTTGGTGGGTGACATGAGATCTTCTCATAAGATCAAGCTTGTGACAACTGGATAGAAACGATGGGGCGATTCATTCTTGAATCAACCTTGGTCCGAGAATGGAATTGACGAATACTTTTGGAAAAACCGCTCGATGTGCAAACCTTCTTTTCTTTAGCACGTCGAATGTGTATTCATTTCAAATTCAAAAGTATCTCGATTGAAAATACTTTAGAAAACCGCTCGATGTGCGAATCTCTTCTTTTAAGCTAGCACGTCGAATGTGTACTCATTCTCTAATACAAAAGTATTTTTATTGAAAATTGATCTTTCTCATAAAACCTTCATCGATTGCAAAACTCTTTCTTCAAGCAATACGCGATTGTTTTCAAATCATTTTCATCAATCGGTGAATCTCAATTTGTCGGGTTCACTCACTCCGTGTTGTCTTCTTTGAGACGCTCCGGTTTGAGAACGGCTAGAACAACTGCAAACCACATCAAGGAGATTCTTAGGAATCCCACCGATCACAGTAAAGACTTGTCTCGATCAACGGGAACCGTGGGCGTGTACCTCAATTCAACGAAGTGATCAAAGACACTTTCGTGCGCTTTATTGCTAATCTGTCGGTATGCGGTACACCCCGACGATTGCGGTGATCGAATTGAAGAGTCAATCCAAAGCCGCATGCTCACAAAGATCCACACTTAATTTGAAGAAATCATGACTGGTGCATATCTACAAAACACAGCTCGGATATTTCTTATACTATGTTCCCTCGCTGACGCCGCAAATATCTTGAACCAAAGAAAGCTTCCGCTACTCGATGGAAAGATGTCATGATTCAAAGGTGTGAGCATGTCGGTCCAAAAGTCACAACTTCACATGATGGCAACACAATAAAGGGTGATCCAGAGATTTAACGTGGCTGATGATCTTAAAGATAGCTCGAAGATCATCAAAGATGTGGATCAGTTAAAGACCTCCACTTAAAGTACAAAAATATGCGGACTTTGAAGAATCGCTACTAATGCACAAAGATTGCAGAATTGAAGAATTGAAGTCTACGAGCTCAAGAACAAAGTCAAGAATAGAATGCTAGGATTCGAAATGTAAAACATGGGGTGACCTCCCTTAGGGGGAGATTGTTAGGAATTAGAAAATTCCATAGTGAAGTGTCGGTCACCCCAAATGTTATCTAGCATAAGTTAGCTCGTAGACTTGTAGTTATTTACGTTGTTTAGTAGTTTATTTGTTAGTTAGTAGCATAGTTTAGCGTAGTGTAACACCGTGGAGGAAGGACGGGTCTTTACCCACTGTATCCCTGATCCACAGGCCGATAGGAGGTCGTTGAGTTTGTAGTATAAATACCCTTCCATCCATGGAAGGGTGGTGCTTCTCAATCTAATATTCCATACTTTTGTGTAAACCTCTAGCAAGAACACCCTAACTCTCTAACTTTCTCTCTAATGGCAAACATGTATTTTGATCATCCAAGACCACCGAATCATCAAACACATAAATATTTACGATCTTACAATCATGAAAATCGGAGTGCCATTGCAATCTCGTGCAACTCGCCCAAGACTAAATCAAAGCACATCGATCTTCGCTATCATTTCATCAAGGACCACGTGGAACAGGGTACCGTTGAATCATACTTTGGGTGCGAATACCAATTGGCGGATCTTCTCACCAAAGCCTTGCCTCCCGCTAGGTTTAATGAGTTGGTCCACGGATTGGTATGAGGTGTTTGACTCAAGAGGAATTGGATGACCTCTTAAAACATCCTTAAAACCCCGTCAAACACCAAAACATCTTTTGTAAATAATTTTTCAAAACAAAATACAAAAATATAAAATCTTATAAAACAACAAAATATTCTTCTAATCTATAATCTTTCAACATGGCAAGTACATTTCTTCCATCAACACTATAATTTTCAAAATTCAAGATTTTTACGATCAAGTGTTGAGGGGGAGAAAATTTTCACTTAACTGTTTCAAAACATCTGTGTACTTGCATGTTACCCTATCCCCGTTGTTTCAATTATCAATGGTGGTAAACTTTTTTGGTTAAATGACACTCCTCAGACTAAAATTTATAACCTTTCATCATTTACCTAAGTCGAGGGGGAGTGTCGTCCAGTTTCTTTCTTAAAATCTTTGTTTGGTAACCAAAATGGAAGTTAAATGGCTTTGTTTGAAAAAGGAAAAGGTGGAGGGACCAAAACTGTCAAAATGTTAAAGATATTTTAATAAAACACCTCCACCTAACATTTCACTTCACATTTAATACTCCTAACCTAACAAATCCTCTGCCAGATTTCGCTCAAGAAATCCGTGCTTTAGATCATCATTTTGTAAGTGATTTTGTGTTTACAACATGTTTTTAAGCAATGGTTTTGAATTTTCAAAATCCAACGGCTAAACGTTGTATAATCTTGTTTATGTGGACTACGCGTATGTGTATGTTCACATGATCAAGATTGTGTGTTTATGGTTAAAAGGATTGTGTCAAAACATTTCTAATACATCAATGATATCGTTTTAATCATCAAAACTCGCCCAGAATCACGAATTGAATGATTTTAAGAAATTAGGGTTTATGCGTGGTTTTGGGTATTTTCAAATGTGAAGGTTCTTGGTCAAAAATATTGTTGTGTTATGTTTATATCATGTTGAATTAAAGCTTTCCAGGCTCTATAACCACCCAGAAACTCTCATTGATTAAAAATTGGATGTTAGGGTTTAAAGTTCTTGTGTTTGGGTATTTTTGATTCACCACGATGTAGATGTTATAACTCCGTTATTAGACTCTCATAACATCAATGACCTACCAGAATTGAATTGGTGCTAATCCTATGGTTAAAACTCTTATGCGTAATTCATAACCCTTAGGGTTTTGACCTACGCGTAAGTGTTTCTACGCCTAACAGTTTAAATGAGTAACTATGTTTAAATCTGTAATTGTATGAATGTTAAGTGTCAAAATTGATGTTATGATGTTTTATTTCAGGCTTGTTACTCAGAAACTCATAATCAAGGTCCTTGTTACTCTACGCATAAGGATTACCTTCACGCGTAGGAAGTTATCGTAAGAGAAATCCACGCGTAACTACTACGCATAAGGTTCTACAATGGGACCACGCAGATCCTCGTGAAGGATATGCGTAAACGTGAACCCCACGCATAAGGTCTACTCTTACGAGTAAGCCTTACGCGTAAGGTTCTTATACCACGCCGTAAGCTCTCACGATAAGGTCCCCTATTTCCTCGCATAACATTTCTTACGCGTAAGTTAGGATCCCTACGATAAGCTTTCGCTCACGCTGTATGTCATTATCATTCACGCTTAACTTTGCCAAAACTACGCTTAAGCCCGGATCGACCTTCATTATGAATTGTTACGTGTACAAACTTGTTAATAAACTAATCATAACGTCACGAATCCAATAATGTCACTAATAAACTTAATCGCTTGATATGTTGTGAACAATAAGTGATAACATAAACTTTAAAACTTAAAGTTAACTAACTCACTAAACATTTCACGACGCCATTAGACTATTGGACAAACAAGTGACTTAGGACTCAGAATAATCATTGACACCGTATATTCAATAACTAGACAATAAAACCTTCGTTGATTAACATTATGTCTTTCGATATGTTGGTTCTTTTGGCTAATGTTATTTCGTATCACGACATGGTCATCAAATGAATGTGGATGCACCGAGGTTCTCACTATTGCCGATATCTTCCCAAATGGCTATCCGAGAAAGATTGGAAAGAATAACCTTAGGGTTGACTTTGAAACCCTCACATGCTCGTAATCTTCTTGTCTCATTGCTTGTGGATATTCTAAGGAATCATCCCTACCGTAACATGCTCTCACACTC